>VUQH01031411.1:10896-33300 GCA_015106775.1 Etroplus canarensis
CCCAAAAAAGAAAAAAAAAAAAAAAAAAAAAAAAAAAGGGGGGGGGGGGGAAAAAAAAAAAAATTTTTTTTTTTTTTTTTAAAAATTAAAAAAAAAATTTAATAAAAAAAAAAAAAAAAAAAAAAAAAAAAAACCAAGCAAAAAAAAAAAAAAAAATAAAATAAAAAAATAAAAATATCCTTGCGACAAACACATCCTAGAACATCTTTAAACATGTGGTTCTAACAATAATGCAAAAATGTATATTTCCATCAAATTTCCACTAGGATTTTTGTGCCTTTTATACAGGACTGAAGTGCCTAACTATTATATTGTAAGTCAGCCATGAATACCAGAGGTGAAGAGGAGGAAATCTAGGAGAGAGGAAATCCAGTGTTTGCACAAACCTTGTTTGTGAGTGTGCATCTGCGTGTACTGCATGTACTCAAGTTTCTTTCATTTTCAGTACATTCCACAACAGCCTTTTTTGCATTGTTGTTATCAGGGAAAAAACTTTATTATGATAATAACTATGCAAACTACAGCCACTCAGCTCTTTTCCTTCAGGCTTATGGATTCGATCAAGTCACACCAACTCTTTCTCAACTGGATTACAGCCTAAAATTGCATCGAGCCCCACAAGAATCCTGGCACATCTAATTTGGTGTTTTTCAGCTGTGCTTCAGGCAGTGGAAGGAGAAAATTCAGTCAGTAATGAGTCTTGTTACGCTGTCTGCCCCATGTGGCACACTGCAGGTGTTCCCACCATCTTTGCACCCGTGAAATAAGAGCAGGGCAGGGGGAACAAAGCAAACAGCTCCCTCAACACTGCGGGATAGATGGAAAAAAATGTTTTCCACACAGAGGAATACAAATCAGTACCTAGAGTAGGTGTCTGTTTTAAAATTATTTTGACTGTCTTTATACTCAGTCCCCAGTCAAAGAAGCACTGTGAGCCTCTTGCAGTGGTTTCTGCTTATACTGCCTCTAAATCAAAGATGATTCGTGGGCTGAGTCAGAGGAAAAGCTTGACCTATGATCAAGAGAACAGGCATGTCCTTCAGCCAAATAACTGCCTGACGAAGAACACTTTGACCCAAGACTGGCTGTGGTCTTTCCTGGGAAAAACAAACAACAGTGCAAAGACTGAGGCATAAGGGCTGGTACCTATGGAAACTTAGTGTAGCCATGGTTACCTGAGAGCCGAACCTGGCCCTCATGTTAAACTGCTTAACACCAAAAGAAACCTGATGACACAGCAGAATGGGAGGAGAGTTGACACTGGCATTTTTTCTTAATTAAAATCTCACAAACCTTGCGTCAGTAAACATGATGTACACAGGAAAATATCCAAGTAAGTAAATTCAACCTAATTACATCAAATCAGTGTTCTGTTACTAAAACAATCACTCAGAATATAAAATAATATACTCATTAACTGAGAGTACTATAAAAACATTACCTTGTCTCTTATCTTTCAGTTTCAGCTATCCAAAGTCCAAAGAATAAGTGAATGTAAAAATCTTCCACACGGTAGAGACGAAATCAAAATATATCCTCCCCTCCCAGTTTTCCAGCATTCGTGTGTGCAACTGAAACTACTTTGTGTGGCAAACAAACACAGACATACACACCCTAACAAGTCCTTAAAAGCCCAATCCTGCATTACGCCCAAACACACACATTCACCTGTCCTTTCCCAGTTGTGTTCAAGGACCTGCACCTGTCTGCTCACCTGACAAACCTGATACAAATAGCTCCTCCCCGGGCCAAAGTGACGTGATTACATGCCACTTTGAAACCCAGCAATCCCTGGATATAATCATACAGCTGGCCAGCAACACAGTAAAATCTGTCCACAGCACACAGCTTTAAAGATATTTTAATAACTGGCAATAATTAAAGCAGTGATTGTCTTTGTGAGGCAGTCACCCAGCTGATTTGAACTCAGAGGGATTCAAGAGCTAATAATAATAATAATAACATAACTGTGGAATTTTATGAGTGCTTTGTGAAAACACAAAAGAGAATACTGAGCCCATTAATTTCCTTTGCTTTGAAGGATAGATGAACAGGACAATTAGACAGAAATTATACAACGAGAACTTTAGTACTATCACACTCTGAAGGCTGGCTGCGTGTTAACATGACAACCTTTCATAGCAAAAACAATTTCAGCCAGCAATTAGTCACTATACAACTTAACTGCTCATTCATGGTTGTGATGTAACACACCCTTAGCTGGAGATCACTGAATATTTTGAGTTGTAGCCTGAAATACTGATCTGCTGTGTATATCTACACATAATTAAGGCCTGCTCTGTATCTGAGTCACAGAAATATTCAGATACCGTCAGGTATTTGAAGCAGACATACCGCTGCTCCGTTTTACATGTGTGAAAAGCATGTGGCTATTATAAACCTCCAGGTTTGCAATGCTATCATGAGAAAAACCTAAGGAATGTATCACTTATGTCAGTACACAGCAGTCTGTGTTTGAGTGCTTTTGCTTTATGCAGTTAGATGTTCTCTTTAATAATTTAATAGTAAAATTAAGCAAACAAGTTCAGAAACTATTTCTAGCTTTCAGTACTTGTTTTTAATACTCAATACTGCAGATACAGTTCCAAAAAGTATGAATGTTTTATATCTAGAGATTACTAAAAAGGTCTGTTTAAATATTTGGAAGAATTAAGATAATTTTGCAATTTTAATGGCCTAAAATGAATAAAACAACAGACACTAAAATAATAATGTGAAAAAAATAATAAAACAACCAATTTCATTTCAGCTAGGGCAGTCAACCCGCCAGCTTAGACTCCTTTACATTGTCTATGTTTTGTTTTCAGACTTCACAAAATCTAAGAGACTTTGGACAATTTCAGGTCTGTTCACACTAGATCATATCTTTAGAATGAAGTAGTATAAAAAGTGAAAAACTCCTCATTCAAAGTGATACAGTGGGACAAAGTTGATGCTTGACTGGTTTACTGTAGGACTGATATATTCTGCTGTTATTGTTTGTTTGGTTAGACAATTGATGATGCTCCAGATTTTTGAATACGCTGCATGGCACCTTAATGGGTCAGTTCAGGACTTAGACTCAATAATGGTTTTCCAATCTGCTTTGCTGCTGATCAGTAGCTGAAACAAGTTTCAACTCCCTCTGAAAGGATTTTAAACCTCTGGTAAAAGCACAAATTGTCAGCAGGTCTCTGTACCCGGCTAAAAGTAATGTATTTTTTTTAAATTCCAAAAATAATCCTGGAGCTCAAGGTGCCACCATTTCAAAAAGTAAACTGGACAGGATTTTATTATATATATTTTAATATACGCCTTTAAGCACTTTAACCATCACACACAGAGCAACTGGGGTTCAGTATCTTGCCCAAATACACTTCAGCACATGGACTGCAGGAGCTGAGGATTAACTCACCAACTCTCCAACTGAAGGATGACATGTTCTACCTCCTGAGTCACAGCCACCCCAAACAACAACCCTAACCTCTAAATTATCTACATTACTAAATGGAAAAATGGTAAATTTGCACCATTAATGAGCTACAACCAAGAAATTTTGGAATGTTTACAAATGTTTAATCTTTGCTTCAGCTTAAAACTGAATCCCATCCCATAAGCCTTTCATACATGTTGCATGGCAAAATCTTATTTTGAAAAACAACAAAAGGGTAAAGTAATTTAAGAAAAAAGTCAAATATATTTCTCTGAGATGTGGCAGGGTAGTGGTTAGTTTTGGTTGGCGCACTCAAGTGTTCTGCGAGGATTTATTGAAAACTATAACTTTTACTGCAATGACACACCAAAGACAACATATAAAACTGTATACCTCTCTATTTATAATTTGTTAGAGGAAGACGCTATGAAGATTTTCTTAGGGCTTGTTTGAGCAGATTCTCTGTCTCCCTAAGCAAGTGTTAGTGAGCTATGACAGCCAGTCAATGCTCACAGCATTGCGAGCAGCTCTCAGTATTCCAGTCGAGCATCAACCACAGTGCAAAGTGATAAGCAGAAGACTTTCACCTGGGATATTAAGCTTAGAAACCAGGGTGAAGGCAAAAACGAGCACCGTCTTATTTGTTTTTTATAACAGCATCTTTTCTTAATTTCTGCAGGTTTAACAAGTCTAAACCATAATTTGTGACACTTTTAGCTGCTGTTTATATAAAAAGTGGTGAATGCCTCATTTTGTAGCACATCTACACGTTTACTCTCTCCATTTTCCCAAACACCCAAGACACACAGGTTCAAAATGCACATACACACACGTAAAATGCGCAGACGTAGCTGCCCCGTCAATCACCTTCAGCCCTGAGGCGACCCCCACAGAGTCATTTATTACCCATCGTCCCTTGAGTACAGTCCTCTCACCCCACTGCTGCCTGGGATACAGATCACTCACATTCAGCACAGTCTCCCCATTCAGACAGCCAGTCAATCAGGCCTCCTGCCTGCGAACCAATCCCTGGTAAAGATGAGCTGACAGCCCCACTCTGATAACTTCAACCAACCACCCACCCGATTCCCCACCAAGACATAACAATGTCCCAATGACATTCTATTTGGGTAGGGTACCTCATTATTTCCCATGTTGCCATAACATTTCCTATTCTCTCTGCCTTCATTATACCTTCTCTCCCCCTTACATTCTCTCTATATCTATTTTACTCTCTCTTTTTGCTGGTCATATTTCCACTCTGCTACCCTGAAAGAGTTAAAGAGTAGCAGTCTCTCATTAGAAGAAGAAGAAGATTTATAATGAACATAGAGCCACTTAACGTCTAGACTTGGACAGACACAATACACTGGGCATGCCTTGCTCTATTCTACAAGATGAAGTCAACAAAGGAATAGAGAAAGCTGGCAGAGAGGTCGACTGACACCATAATTTTTAGCACAATTTAATCTACTTCAGGTCTCCTCCCATCTTCCCGCCTTGCCTTGCCTAGTCTCATCCTTCCCTGTGCAACAGCAACAAGTGTTCTGACCTTGATCTACTGTTCATATATCAACTCAGTGGTTAAAAACAAGTACAACAGAATACACAAGGAAACAAAAATTTAAAGATGCATTGTCACAGTTACAGTTACAGTCACAGTGGGACATGGAAAAAGCTGACAGAGAGTGCAATTAAACCTTATCTAAAATAAAAGATGCCATCCGCCCACAAACACGCTTTACAAACATTTATATTCTTGCAAACTTATCACTGTTAGGACGACACAGAGCACAGAAGTGGAAAATGGTTTGAAGATTTTATATAAAGAATTTGAACCCCCTTTTCAACCTTCAAACTGCATCAACGTCAGCTTTAAGGTGCAGTCAGAAAGAAAGAAATCTATAAATAAAATTGGTTCAGTGTTTAATCCAAATTGATATAAGAAAGACACACTGGGGAATGAAGAAAGCAGCGTGAGAAGAAATATTGTGTCAGTTTAATAGCTGCTCCAACATCTACAGTCAGCCAGATCCTCAGTCATACACACAGAAAGACAAGGATCAACAGCTATCCAATCATGTACAGTAGCATCTGGCTGCAAATTACCAGTGTATTTTCATTTACTTCTTATCATGCTCTGTTATAGTAACCAGTCACGCTTTCTTTGCCTGCCCATCAATTTTTGTGGAAACTACTGTGGAAAATATTTACTGCCTTGTTTAAGAATTAGTGGTGCCTGAAGATATACTGGTATGGGAACACAGGCGCTGGGGGCAACTGTCCACTGACCTGAATTCGGTCAGTGAGCATAGCAGCCACAATGACATGTCTACCATACTAAGTGGGAAGATTTTAGCAGCTCCCACAGATTAGGCGCATGTGATTTTCCAAGAGATAAGATGGAGAGACTGAGAGGTTCAGGGGTACCAGATGGCTGGAAAATGTTGAAGAGTTTTATCTTCTACTTTCATCTAAAAAAAATCAAATAAGGGGAACGAGTTTCTTTAGAGTTAAATGAATTCTGTTTAAAAGTCTCCTAAAAAGACACCTCAGTAATGAAGTACTTCCAGATACTATAGGTTCTCTGGACATAGCCACCCATTTTGGCCATCATAATCTTGATTTTTTTTTAAACCAGATGAGCGAGGGGCAGATATCAAAGCAAAAATCAAGGACACTGTGAGGCATTATTGTAGCAATTTGACAGTCACCAGGTAAAGCCAAAGTACACTGTGATTTAACATCTATTATACTCTAAATTAAACCACAATTTTTAAAAAATCACACCTCGATAACTGAGACCTGAAACTAGCAGCTGAGACCCTAAACTAATAAATATTAATAAGTACTTACTAATGCCATACAGAAAGTGAAAAGTACAGGTCTTTTTCTTAAAGACTTCCACACTATCACACTTGTTTTTGCTAGAGGAGTCACCCCTGCTGGCCACTAGAAAGACTGCAGGTTTAAGGAACTTCCTCACTGGCTTCACTTTTCAAACACAGAGGGCAAGCCCTTTTTATATGCATTCACTGCAGTAAGCATAGAGTAATCAGAGCTGTATTAGGGAAAAATGGGCTCATCTGTTGCCAGTTCCTGTAGTAATAGGTCAACAAGTGGAAAAAGCTACACCTAAACAAAGACTGAAAAGGTAATATCAGAGTGGCATCATGCAGAGTCCCAAACTAAAATCAACTCACCACAAAAAAAAAGTGTATCAGTGTGCTGAGAAACCACAGAAGAGGCTACTGCAATGCTAAGAGGGCTGATTTATATAGCTAATAAAATAGCAATTAGGGCATGGTAAACTACCTATATTTTCAACAGAGGCCCAGTTTTAATTAAAGTGTAATTTTTTGATAAATCTGAAAGATTCCTGATGTCAGGTGCAAGCAGAAAGAAAGTGAAACCCCAAACAAGCATTCAGTAAACCAGTAATCTTATTGCTTTGTATAAACATGTGCCTGGGTCAAGCACTTCCTGGACACTGTTGTCCTTGGTGACCAGTCGGAAGAAATGCTGAGAGCGAGATATGACACATTGACTGACCTTTTTCAGCGTGACTCAAGGCCATTACTACCAGCAATCAACTACACAGATACAGGATAAGTCACTGTAGAACACTCAGACGTTACAGTAAGTAGCATAATGATGTGAGGACAAGACTAGGGGACAATTAAAATTTTTCATCAAACACGTGATTTTAGCAAGATGGCTGCACACTGGCCTCTCCATTTCACAGCTTCTCTATACAACCACAACCACCATAACCAGACTTTTATGAGGCATCGTGCAGAGAAATAAGCTTCTGTTTGACTGGATGCAGTGTGGTACAGTAGCCCAGAGCATTACTGTAAAGAAAACAGCCACAACTTGGCAATTAGGGCAACACACACACACATGAGAACAAGGGGGTTTACAAATCTTCCTGTGGAGATGACTGCCTAACTGTCCCAGAAACTACTGGAGCCTCACTGAAACCTACTGTAGCAGCTCTCAATGGGGGCTTTCACTGTAAAAGATAAAAACCTAACTGGACTTTCCTCACTGCAGGCTTTCCTCGGAGTACATTTTTATTCAATACGTCTTTACTAGTAGAGGAACTTCTAACTGCGAGCACTGGAAAAGATACTCTGGGTTTTTCCATTCCCATGGGGGATGGGGAGGTCTTTACAAACACAGGTCTGCTCCATGAGTCATCAGAACCAAAAGCCTGAGATAGAATTTTCAAAAAAAAAAAAAAATTAATCATTCCCTATTTTAAGAAGGCCACGTTGTCATGAGTATTACACACTTTAATCTTCTGGATCAAGGCTCAATCACTCTTCATACTGATTGAGGATCTCTGAAGTGTGAAAAGATTGATTATTTAACCATACTTTGAGTGGTGGGATTAACCAATCATTGTGGTTGACAGGACCAGTCACAAACTGCCTCAGCGGTTGACAGCATGATTGATTAAATGCTGACTGATTACACGTCAATAAATGTAGAGCACAGTGTCACTTGGAACTAACAAAACTATTCAATATATGCATGCAAATGTACATACCTACACATGTTAACAAGCACACTGTTCTGTCACAAAGCCTAGTCACTTAACTTTATAGAAACCCATCTGCAGTACTGACCACAAAATTACTTTGACACTTAACTCATGTCAACACTCTGATCTGCTAACATTTTACAGCAGGCTGCAAAGCTTTCCACTGTGGCCACAGAAAAACATTCAGCAGCTACCAAAAACACGGCAAACCAAATCATTCCCTTTCCCCAAATAAAAAGCAGCCCATACAGAGATCACATGTCAGACACAACCAAAGCACACCTCACATGCCCACAGAATTACACCTTTGGAAAAGCCAGGCCCATGAAAACAGTAAGAAGTGGTGCAGGCATAGCTGGCTTGCTGAATCCAGCTTTTCCAGCACACGTTATGTTATTCATTTGTTTGACGGGGAAAAAAGCAGGAAAATAAAGGAAACAGAGGTTCACTATTTTGTAAATGTAAGTGTGTCTAAGGTTATATTTGTTAATTTGATTACTGACTGGTCTATGGATGATTTGATTAAAGAAACATTATCTGAAGGAGAGCTGCAATAATTAGGTATTTAATCGATCAAGCAGAAAACACCAAATACATTCTTACATGTGATGATTTCATATGAATCTTTGCAATAGGAAACTAAATGTTTTAGGCTTGAAATGATAAAAATATTTTTTTGCGTTTTTCTGATCAGCTTGATATTAATAATGAATGCTTTCAAATCTGATAATAGTCAACTAATGTTTTTGTACTGATGAGCATTAACATGTAGAAGAGGTTTTTACGTGGACCTGTGCTTGAAAATATCCTTCATTTTCAAATAAAAATACAGATAGTGAATGTAGAATTCACTGCATCAACTCTAACCTGACTATAGAAATGTTGCAGAGTTGTGAGGATATCATTGCCTACAACATGGTCGAGTTGTACGTATGTGAAAGTACCAACAACTCTGAAGCTTACAGTTGGATTTTAGAAAGACATATGCTGCCTTCAAGGCAACATTTACCTGGGACATACATCCATGCTTATTTCAGCAGGACAACGCCAGGCCACATTATGTGCAAGCTACAACAGCATGACTTCTTGGCCAAAGAATGTGTGTGTTTGACTGGTATGCTGTCAGTTCAGATCTATCTCCTCATGAAAATACATGGTGCAACATAAAGAGGAGCATAGACTGTTGAGCTGCTGAAATGTTATATCGGGGAAGAAGGGACAAGATTTCCAGTTGCAAAATTACAACAATTTATATCGTCAGTTCTAAAATTCTTAAAAAGTGGTATGAGAAGGAAAAGGTGAGGTAACACAATGGTAAACATGCATCTGCCCCAACTTTTGTTTACTTTGTTTCAGTCATCAAATTCTAAATATGTTTACAAAATACAATTAGGTTGGTCAACAAAACTATTGAAAATCTTTTCTTTCTGCTTTTGCCAGTTAAATACATTTTCCTGTGAATGAACATATAAGAGATTTTTGTTTTTGTAAAATATCAACCTTTGTTGAATTGAGGTTTGCAGAAGGATTCTGGTAATTTTGTAAGCTTTTGGTTTAACATGGCTGCCTTTGTTGTAACACCATGTGTAATCACATTTTTAGAACCTGTGCCAATCACGTTCCAGTGTTTTGTTTTTGTTGTCCCTGATACAGCCTCTATTCTCCAAGTGGTGTGGCACTACTACGTGAAGTGGGAGGGTCTCCATCACACCACCCTGCATCTGTTCCAGGCAGGATGGATGTCAGCATGTGGAGAGGAGTGTCTATAAGGCTGCTGACAGTTAAAAGGTCCCAGAGCGGGATATCCCTGCCCAGTACAGGTCAATGTGTTGCTCATTCCGGTTCAGTCCTGGTTGGGCTATGGACTGAGTTGTTGAAAAAGAAAGGATGAGGGTGAGGAGCTGAGCATGAGGCTTATCTCCTCCCTTGGTGCCGTTCTTCTGTGCTGATACACACTGGACTCTTACCAACATACACACAGAGACAAAAAGGTCACTGCACATTCAACAGGGACACATCTTTTTTGACGTAAGAATCATTTTCAAAATGTCACTTGGCTCCTGAAAGGCAGCGTCAGCAGTGGGATCTCTGGAGCAAGGAGCATCTGAGGCAAGCAGCTCCTGTCAGTTTGCCTAAACTTTGAACAAAGTGCCTGACACTAGCTCACTGCAATTTCTTAGATGAGTCACTCAACTTTAAAAAATGAGAATACCTGCAAATGCCAGTGAGAGAGGCCTAAATGAGGATCCTTGAATGGAAATTTAAAAATAATTAAAATAAACTTCAGTTAAAGGAGGGAAATAAGCAAAGACATAAGAACAAAAAGCCAAGACACACCAACCACAAGCAAATACACACACAAATCACTGTACAGCAACAGGCCTGTTATAGAAGCCAGGTGTACATTAGACAGACTAATAAAGGCTCCTGTTTCCCCTGTAATGCTCTGGCATTTTTCCTTACAGCACAGCACTGCAGTGCTTAGAGCTACACAGGAGACAGAAGGGCTGCTACAGCCAGTTTCTTATACACTGAGACAAACACAGCTGTAAGTTTGTTTTACTGCTCAAACCCAAAACAGAGGTGATGACCTGCTGCTGCATGCAAACAGTTTTCAGTGCTTCAGAGAATGGTTTAACATGATTTTGCCAAAACCCAACTGACCCTCTGAGCCTATATTGATTTACAGATAACAGACTGTTTCCTTTGGGAATAAAATCTGCAATCATTACAGTCTGTTATGTACTTAACATGCAAGTCATGTGCACACAAGACATCAAAGGATCTTTTTGTGACCTTTATGTATACAAAATGTAAATCCAGTTAAGGCTGCAAGTAATGATTTTATAAAGATAAAGACGCGCATTATTTCCTGATTAACCCAGTAACTGTTTGGTCTATAAGATCTCTAAAAAATACAATAAAAAGGAAAAAAACAAGCTATTTTAGACTGTTCAGCCTTCATTAGGGTCTACATGGGGCTCTTCTTTAACCTTTTTTAATCAGTTTGTAGTTCCTCTAACATTAAGTACGTCTATGATAAATGGAAGCAACAAAATAAAAACCGTAAGAGCTCCAAGTCTGCACACACTTGGAATAATCTGCTGTGTTAGGTGTCACATGACCACTGGCTAAACCATAGCTCTATAGAAAGAGCTACAGAGAACCACTATTGCCCACAGCAGGTAGCTCTGCCCACCTGTCATCTGTCACTTCTTAGCTTGTCTCTTAGGGGGCATCTGACAGGTGAGGCAAGAAATCATCCAAGAGTTAGTGGACTGATGTTTCCTCTGCTGCTTGTAATCTTTATATATAGATTACAATATATAAAAAACACTGAGTAAGAGCCTTTTAAATAACTGAGGCAATAGTTTATACATTTCCTAGAGTCATGTTAAACCCCCATCAGAAAAAGTTAAAAGATAACATCATTATTTACACATTCCATTGTTCTCACATTTTATCTGCCGAGGAACATGAGTCAGGCTAAGTGAAGTACAAAAATGGGAGATCACAAAGAAAAGCTCACTGTCCTGAGATTTACCATTTATGGTAGCTCCCCACTTGCTGCAATCATGTGTGCACAGGTACTAACTTTCCATTTTACAAGGAGACTTTAAAGCTCCCCCCCCATGAAGTTAATATGGCAGGAAAGGATTCACCAAATCCTGTAAGCAAAACATTTAAAACATAAGAAAAAAAACTGTTTGGTCGCTTACATACACACAAACAAGTATGCAGCACATGCACATGTATACTGTACAAACACTCACACTATGCCTTGCAGCAGAAAATCATTAAATATCTTGTTACAGGCCTCTGGAAGCCATCTCTTATCCTTTCCACAGCAGTAGGACACAACTACAAAGACAGTTTAACACAGAAGCCTTCTGAGCTTTTGAAGTGCCAGGAGGCCAGGGTTAGAGGCAAACGGCCTCTTCGCCTAAAGGAGGTCAGATTAAAAGATGCAAATATTACTCCTAAGTCAGTCTGACAAGACGAGAATGTGTTTAACATGAGTTTGAATGCCATTTTGTTTTTCATTTTCCTTCCTGTCTGATGCCAATGTTTTGTACAAAGATGACACACATGCTTCAGTAGAGACAAGAGAGTGCCTAACACTTTCCGACTGACTGCACAGAAAAAATGGAGAAGTAAAAGACACACGCACCCAGGCATATGCATGCAAAGCTGAAAGGGCACACAACACTAGAAAGCAAAATAGTTGTTTCTTCTTACTGTTCAACCTGAAGAATGAAAGCAAAAGTTTAAACTCAAAGTTTAATATCATCCAGAAGCTGAGTTTACTTAGAAGGCGATAAGACAATGGCAGCAGTACACTCATCCACCCTTATCTAGTCACTTTAAATTTCTTTTTGCTGATTCATATAATTATCCTGTCACCACCACAGGAAATACCATCACCACTCCTAGACCCCAGGTGCCTTAGAATAAGAGGAAGTTGTGGGTATAATTGCCAGGGTGATGGAGTAAACTAATTAGGCTGACTGTTAAGCATGTCATCTGTATATGTGTTTGTTTTTCTGTTTGCGTGTGGTCTGGTCAGAATCACCACAAGTTCTCCTTTGCCTTTAACCAATAAAAGGCACTTCCTTCCTTCTGATTTGACCAGTGAATGGGGGAAAACCACAAGCATGACAAAGAATTTTCCAACTTTGGGATAACAAAGCTATGTCTTATCTTTACAAATTTAGCTCTTCATAATGTATGCAAAATAATACAGGTTACTTTCCATTGCTTATTTTCTTCACAGAGAAGAATTTCAAACAGGTGTACAGATGCAGAACTACAAACATCAACTCTAATGGCTTCCACAGAAAGGCTGCCCTCCCACTTACAGACCCACCCCTGTATTAAATTCTTGTGGACATTGTGGGCTAAAAACCTTTCCTTTGGCTTATTCTAGAAGTAAACCTAACCAGACACAGGAAAATGGGTGAAACATGACTCATTACTTTTTCCACTGCCCAGGGGTTCTGGGATTTTGTCTTTCACACAAGGTTACAGTGCGAGTCTGTGCATTGGCCTTGAGCAGTTTCTACATGGCAGGCTTACCATAAATAACAGCTTATGGTATTTACAGCTTTTCTATGTAACCTACCTGTATCGACTGATTGGCAATGTTATAGAGGAGCTGATTTTGTTGATTTTTACCTTTGACTTATGACCACTTGTCATTTTTGTTTTAAATCTGTTTGCCTTCAAAAAATGAAAGAAACCTGCATTTATTTTAGCAAAGCATCAGGAATTGTTGCAGTGAGAAAGACTTGTTTTCACAGCTAAGGTAGAAGCTAATGGCTTTAATAAAATGTTGAGCGAAAATATATACATTTTCATTTAAATATATACATGTCATTTGCCACAGTTGTCTTTTCTCAAATGTAGCACACAGCAGGGAATAATCTACTTCAGATGTGTTTCCAAAGGCACCTCTGGTGGGTGTCCTAGAAAAGTTCAGGGTTGAAGAGCATGTGTAAACCACAATGTAGTAGCTCATCCAGCTCCTAATTCATCACAATTCGCTGGTTATTGTAACGGTTGAAGTACAGAAAGAAAGTGACAAGTTTTCTTGTCATTGTTGGCTGAATTACACACACTAATGAGAGTCTAAATCCACTGAGAAGTCAAGGAGGCTCGAAAACAGTCAAATCTAGGACAATGGCCCTAGCTCTTCACCAGCCCTAACCATGACAGCACAATCAGAAAAAGACTGAACAAGTATGGCTTGTTTAGAAGGGTTGCCAGGAGAAAGCCTCTTCACTCTAAAAGGAACATGGCACCACAGCTTAGGTTTGCAAAGTAGCATCTTAGCAAACCACAAGACTTCCACAGCAATGTCCTATGAACATATGGCCCAACGTGGAGATGTTTGTCTAGACTGCACCGCCCCACATTTGCTGAAAACCAAACACAGCATATCAGCACAAACACCTCATACCAACTGTCGAGCACTGTGGTGGGGTGCTGATTTGGGCATTTTTGTAACCACAGGACCTGGGCACCTTGCAGTCATCAAGTTGACCATGAATTCCTCTGAATACCAACGTATTCTAGAGTCAAATTTGAGGCCATCAGTCCTGCATCTAAAGCTTGGCCCAAAGTTGGTTCATGCAACAGGACAAAGATCCCAAGCACACCAACAAATTTAAAATAGGCTGAAAAAGAAAGAATCAAGGTGCTCAGTAAAAGTCCAGACCGCAACCTGATTGAAAGGCTGAGGCAGGGTCTTAACAGAGCTGAGTATAATCCCAGCAAACTCCAACAAACTGAATCAATATCATAAACAATGATGCGAGAGACTGATAAAGTCATATAGAAAACTATTACTTCACATTATTGCTGCTAAATGTATTCCTACAAGCTACTGCATTACGGGGTGTACTTTGTTTTCCACATGACTATAGAGTCCTATGAAAACTCTTTTTCCCATGAAAGTATACACGCAATTGTCAGGTCAGTGGACTGTTGGTGTCTGGTTCAACCTGTAAGTACATACTGTTAAGACACATTCAAACTATTAGAATTAGGCGTTCATTGTTATTTTCCCCATCTATTACTCAAAATTATCCACTTCAAGGTTCCAGTACCTATAGAGACTGAGATTACAGTTTTTTCATTTACACTTAAATATATCTAATCAGCATGATTATGGTGATGAATAAAAAGCCAGTTTCTGCACTAATACTGCCATCAGTCTAAGAGGATCAGACCACTCTGACACCAGCAAAGCCTGTGGTGAGTCAGGAAATGTAAGCAGCCGTGCAGCACTGTACTACAATACATATATGTCAGGCAGACTCTGTGGCTGCTTGGCTCAGCATCATCCCATTGATTTGGGTCAAGGGGTCGTTGATTAAACGGGGTACAGCAGTCTCTAGGCAATGCCACAATGTCTGCCACACACTTAGCCTCAGCTCACACAGCTGCTGCTGGTCGTCATAGAAACACTCAGACTCCCCTTTTAACAAGACAACTCCCATAGTAAGCTTAATTATTTTGTGGCAAAAAAGGAAACTGAATACAAACACTAACATATCAGTAGTAAATAACTGACATCATGCACAAGGGGTGGCTGTGCAATCTGTTAAGCTTTAATCATCTTGAAAAAGACTGTCATGCTGCCATGTAATGACATCATTGAGCTAGTAATGACCAATGCTGTATCACTTCAGCCACTTCTTTAGTGAGGTTGTATTGACTGGAAGTTGTAACATTTTCAGGGGAAAAATTACTTCTATGAAAATGTATTAAAAAGGACAAGGGCAAGGAATTGGCAATGTTTGCTGTTCACTACATATCACTTGTTTAAGAAGCCAGAGGGCTCAGCACTCACTCCTAATTACCCACTGCAGTGTGGATGAAAGAGAAAACCAAACAAACTAGAACTAAAAACACACATACGCTGTCCCACTCCCTGAAAAAACACTGCAGGGTATCTAAGAATCAAGGCAGCAGAAAATCGCCCTCAACGTACATTCTCAATAAAACATGCAGCCTTGCATGTATATTTCAGAGGGCAGCGAAAATTAGCCCACATTCATCAGACAGCTACAAGCCCACACACCCAAACATAACCCAGACTGAGTTCTGGTTAGGAGGGAAATACATTAATTTTGTAAAGCAGCAGCACCTGCTACATATGCAAACTAAAATGAATAAAAATTAAAGCAGAACAAGTGACGACATAAATTAATGCTAGTTCCCACAAAGATTTACAGAAAACTCTATTGCAGAGAGAAAATGAAGCGGCATTAGTAACTCACCAGCTAAACTCAGTTTGCCATCTACCTTCGATGTTTTCTCAGTTTTCACTCTCTGTCTGAAACCTCTGTAGTTCCTTTCATTGCCGAATGTGCGATACAAATAAAAACACAAAACGCGGAGCCTGATCTGCACAGAGCCATGAGAAAGCTGCTGGAGGAGTCTGGATATTATAGTAGTGCTCTCAAAGAGACAGCGTAAGTCGTCTGCTGCTACTACTCCTGCTCCCTCATCCACTCTCTCTGACCACCACGCTGCCTCTCTTACTCATCCCTCTCCCTCTCTCTCTCTCTCTCTCTCTCCTCCTCGTTCTTCCCTGCTCCTCCTCTTTCTCCTCCTCCCCTCGCCGTCTACACAGTGTCCCTGCCCCCCCAAAAAAGAGATGCGTTCCTCCTGTCCTACGCTCTCCCCGTCCTGATCCCCACACCATTCACAGCAGCGGACTAAACAATGCCTCCGCCGCCACTGCTCTGAAAGCCAGGAGCAGTTCTCAGCCTAACTGTCACCATGGAAACTAATGACGGCCCAGGCTGCCTGTGAGGAGGAGGGATGGAGGGTGGGTAAAAATGAGGAGATGGAGAGGGAGGGGAGAGTTAAGTGAGAGTGGGGAGAGTGGAGGAGGGAGAGAGGAAAAGGAGTGGGTGAATGAAAGATGGGGGAAGTGTGTGTGTAAGTATCAGTGGGTGTGCCTGCACAGTAGCTGTAAGAGTGTTTGAGGATACAAGTGAACTAGAGAGCAGGGAAGATTCTCAGGTATTCGTTAAAAGTGGAGCAATCTTCCTAAGTGGCAACAAATTGTTCACATTATCAGTTAATTGTTTTGTCTCTAATAAAAACAGTCAAGAATGTTCATTAAGACATTCTTTTAATTGCTTGTTTTGTCCTGTCAGTAGTTCAAGTCCAAAGTTATTCAAATTACAATGATATTAAATACAGAAAGCACTTAAATACTAACATTAAAGCAAAAAATTGAGCAATTTTATTCTTGTTGAATAATTCAAACACTTTTGAAACAAACTATTTTGAAAAGTGTTGCTGATTATTTTCTGTTCAACAGGTTTTTTTTTGCCTGTGTAAATAATATAATACAGAAAAATCTGCAGACCCTCACATCTGACAACCTCAAATCATCCATTATAAATATTGTTATCCACTGACTCTTTCACCTTGCTAAAAATAATATGTATTTCTGATCATCTCTTAAGGACCCCGCTTTAACACAAGTCCCTTGGGTGTACATCCGTGTCCATGTGTGACTTCCCCCCACAGACATGTGGATCACAAAAGCTGCCAGGATGACGCACCCAAGCTGCTCGAACCCTCTTCATATGCACATATAATTACAACCAACCCCTTCCTCCATATCGCTCTGTGTCCCCCCTCTACACACTCAATAGTTGACATCAGATGAAAGATGGGGTGACATTGCCCGACACTGGCTGTGAACCCGCACACAAATGCCACCGATAACCATGGAAACACTGCTGGAATACCCCCGGTTTAAACCGATAACAGGGCTTTAGAGCTCAGTGTGAGGAGAAGAGAGGAAGAGATGGTGAACGTGAAAAGGGGGATGGGTGCCTGAGTTCGATTTAAATTCAGAAAACGCAGGGGTTTAAAATTGGAGGGGAGCTGAGAGTGGCTCGGAGTGGGTTAAAATAGGTCCCGATTGACCCTCTTGTCTTTTAGGTGAATGGACAATAAATACATCCTCCTGTGTAACGCCCCTCACCTCAAGCAGATTATTCTAGGCCACCTCTGGCTGAACTGAGTAAAATTTTCAACATAGTGAATAATACATTACACTGGACGTGGAACAGGTACCATCCTCCATTGCATTAACATCCACTGCTCAACCCAGCAGACCTGATAAGGTGAAATCTTTTCACATGAGGGAAAGACCAGACAGAGAATCAGAGCTGCAGCCACCTTGGAGGTCAATCCAAAAAGGGGAAAAACCCACTTCAAATCAGAATAGAGCCTTGCCTTTGTGGGTTATCTAATGAGGCATGGTGCTCATGCTCCCTCTTTACACCAAAGACAGGAATGTGAGCTGTGTGTTAGAGAGGAATGTTGAACCCCTCACCATCTTGCTGCCTTTTTCTCACTTAATGAAGTCAGAAATCATTGCTCAAATTTATCTTTAAAAAGGAGCAAAGGAATGAAAGATTTTCATGTTATACTGTACATCGGAATTAACCCATGCAGATACTACTTCACTCATAGTGGAGACTGAGGAAGCTGGAACAGCACTTCTTCCGTTCTGTGACCCTTTATTACTCTCACTAATTACAACAACAATCTCTTTCCATCTGTTCATAAAGAAGAAACTGTGTGATTATTTACAGTCTTGGTTGCACATTAAAAAATCACTGGAAAATTGACAACCAACACTAGTCTAAATCTTCTTCATTCTACTGACTTAAGGAGGGCATTTGACACACATCTACCCAATGGGATCATCAATAGCCTAACACACACACACACTCCCTTCCACCAATGCATTATTCAGGTAGTTTTGCAAGGATAGAAAACACTCATCTGAGTATATATAAACTTAAAAAAGGATGTGTTTTCCAATTAAATGAAAAAGTGAAGGTCAGTCAGTGAGACAAGCTCAACAAATCATATGTATGGTTTTTTTACTGTAAAAAACTGATGCAAATATAAAAGAAATTTTGTATATTTTTATGTTGTTCTGTGTGAATAAAGTTGTACAGAGTAACTGCCAATGCCGTTGAGTAAAAGCAGCAGCAAGATACCGCAATTTTTATTTAATGTAATACAGGATTTTCCCCCGTTAATTTAGTATTGCTGTGACTCTTTGCAGTTGTCTGTGTAGGTGATCAGTTATCCAGGTCATGGTAATCTTAAGCGCTGGAGCTGAAGGTAACTGGGCTTCTTTTTCAAGGTTCTTGAAAATGTTTTACTTCTCATCTAAAAGCCTTCTTCAGAACTGATGAAGAGAAAGTAGTAGAGAAATTGCAAAAAAGTTGATAACAAAGTTGTTATAGTTCAAGAGTGACAAGAAACCAAAACCAAGGTTAAAAAGCACAAACAAGAGGCTATATTTTACAGTAATGCACTGTTTATAGAGATTATAGCAGGAACACCACACAGTATTGTACTAAACTAGAGAGTCAGTGATGTAGTAGCTCATCCTGCTCAAGATCCATCACATTTCACAGGTTAATGTAATGTGTGAAGTACAGAAAGAAAGTGATAACTTTTCTTGTCACTGGTGTGGGAGTAATGAATAACAGTCATATCCATGACAAAATAATATTGTTCAGCATCAAATGAAATTGTTTAAATTCAGGAGAACTGTCAGAGTGCAGTGTGCAATTTTTTGTAAAATCTGACCAATATTCTAAGAGGAATAGCAATTTTTGTAAACGGAGGGTCAACTGATACCTCACTGTGGCATTATCTCATCGGTCCTGCTACTGGATGAGCAAAAATGTTGCTATGGATTATAGTAAGTACACCGCAAAATAATGACTATAAGTTAACATGAATTTTTATTGTATCTATGGATTATACTGTACAGAAAACTAAGTGTATGTTGATGTGGTTCATCACCTGCTGAGACACCAAAGTTCTACAACTCAGACACGCACACAACAATGCAGTCATCAATAAGCAAAATGAAGGATCAACACTGTTTGAATGACTGCCAAAGTTCTGTCAAATTGCTTTCAAAGGACTGTGCTGAATTGAATCCGCACAAACACACATGTACACACGCATTTCCCCCTTTTTATCTAGTTCTGGACAACTACAGGCACACTGATGACCTGGCCCAGTTAGAGTCGGAGGGGACTTGCTGCAGAAATGTGCATATATAAAGAAGCACATTTTAAGTACTTCAGATCAATCAGTGAGCTCTTGCCATCATGGCACACTTGGTTTAGTTGCCTCGGCATGCACCCTGCAGATGGTAGCAAGAAGGAGGACACTGTCATGTTGTCATGGAGACAATTCACATTCCACAGCATGTTGACCCGACTCCAGGATTTTTCCAAATAATCCTCATGGAGAGACAACAGAGGCACGTACGCATACGAATAAATCTACACCCTACCACTAAACACACACACAAGTAAGCTGAGAAAATTAATAACTTTCTCATGTCCCTGAAGGTCATGGAGTGCCAGGAAGACACAACAACTCGACATATCTCAGCAGAAGATAAAGGTTGAGGAAGGACACGGCTCTAGTCTTCCATTGTTACTGACAAGCATTCATGTTGATGCGCTAAGCTCCTGGATCAGTTTTCTCAAAGGGGTACTGCACTCACAAAGATTCAATAGGAGGATCAATTAGAGCTTACAGATTATAGTTATGAAGACAGGTGAACTCATGTGTCAGATTCTATTGGTGTACTTTTCTTGTACTTGTTTAAAAGCTTCTTTAATAGCAATGCCTAAATATTTGCCAGCTCAAACACTGAATCTAAAAGCCACGTTTACCATAACTACAAATATTTAGCAACTAAAAATCAAAGAGGTGTTTTAAATTACTCCAACAAGCACAAGGTCATCCCTCCTCTCTCAGGAGTCTCTCTTTAAGAAAAATCATTAATATTTCACTCAGAGGAGAATCTTTCAATTCATTATTAATATTTAAACTTATCTGCAGGAGTGGAGAGGTCTTATCTGAATTACAAAGAGGCTGGAGCCTAGCATAATCCATGTATCTATGTTACACCACCCCCCTCCTCAACAGAAATTTCATGCACTAGAACAGCTGTTACATTCTGTTAAAGCTGTAACATATGGCAGTGGTGAGCTCTAGAAAGTGTACTTCTGCATTGGTCCCATGCTGTCTGAGGGTGCCTGGCCCTGGGGCATGGTAGTAGTGGTGGGTGCACTCCCTGCAGAGAAAAAACAAAAAAAGGAGCATCCCAAAACTGAAAAAAAAAACACCACAAAACAAACCTGAAGGGTATGTTTATGCTAAAGTAGAAATTAAATTGCTTCAACATTTTCCTTGTAAAGTCTAAACTGAAAGAGTCCAGAAACAAATCTATGATTTAGCACCATCAGCATCAGGATTTATGAAACAATATTTTTGCACTTAAGGTTGTTTCTAAAATATTGCAATACATATTGTACAGAGAGAAAATGGGATTTGTCAACTGGATATAATGTTATATGTTTTAAAATTTGTATTAGGGAAAGCCAACATTAGCTCAACAGTATTTTATCTTTTAGTAGTCCCAAATTAACTTAAAAAAAATCAAATGAAAGACAAACTTAAGTTGCAAACCGCAAACCACATGGTCCTACATGAGCTTTGTAGACCATCATCTACATCTTGTAGCTGTCTACTGTCACCAGGTGGTAATTTCAAAAATACGCTATGTGGGCCCGACATCTTAATCACTGAATTAAGGTGTCTCATTCCATGACAGAGCAATGGCATGCAATCCTTACATCACCAAGCACAATGCCCAGCGTCGAATGCAGTAGTGTAATGCACACCACCACCAGACTCTGGATTAGGTGAAATATCTTTTGTGGCATGAAAAATCAAGCTTCTTTATCTGGCAGTCTCATGGATAAGTCTGGGTTTTGGTGAATGCCAGGAGAATGTTACCCACTTACCTGCATTGTGCCAACTTTAAAGTTTGCTGGAAGAGGGATAAGGCTATAGGGTTGTTTTTCAAGGGTTAATATGAGCCCCCAGCGCCAATGAAAAGAAATTTTAATGCTTCAGCTTACCAAGATATTTTGGACAATTCTGTGCTCCCAACTTTGGGGAAGATCCTTTTCTGTTCCAGAATGACTGTGCCTCAGTGCACATAGCAAAGTCCATAAAGGCATGTTTGGATAAGTCCGGTGTGAAAGAACCTGCCCTGACCTCAAAATCATTGAACACAGAATGGAAATTATGAACCATTCTCCATAAGATACCCTCCAAAATCTTGTAGAAAGCCTTCCAGTAGAGTGGAAGGTGTTACATCTGCAAAGGGGGACCAACTTCGTATGACAATGGATTTACAACCCAAATTCCAGAAAAGTTGGGACATTCTTTAAATTTGAACAAAATGAAAATGAAAAGACTTTCAAATCACATAAGCCAATATTTTATTCACAACAGAACATAAATAACATAACAAAAGTTTAAACTGGGAAATTGTACACCTTTATCCACTAAATGAGCTCATCTCAAATTTGATGCCTGCTACAGGTCCCAAAAAAAGTTGGCATGGGGCAACAAATGGTTGAAAAAGCAAGAAAGTTTGAAAAGATTCAGTTCTAGCAAGCACATCTAGCAAGTAATTAAGTTAACTGATATCAGGTCTGTAACATGATTGGCTACAAAAGGGATGTCTTAGAGAGGCAGAGTCTCTCAGAAGTAAAGATGGCCAGAGGCTCTCCAATCTGTGAAAGAGTGCGTAAAAAGATTGTGGAGTACTTCAAAAACAATTTCCACAACATCAAATTGCAAATGCTTTGGAACTCTCATCATCTACACTGCATAACATCAACAAAAGATTCAGAGAAAATGGAGATGTCTCTGTGCATATGGGACAAGGCTGAACACCTTTATTGGATGCCTGTGGTCTTTGGGCCCTCAGACGACACTGCATCACTCATCTGCATGATTGTGTCACTGACATTACTAAATGGGC
>VUQH01031413.1:0-22199 GCA_015106775.1 Etroplus canarensis
AGCACAGGGGGTGACAGAACTAGAGCTTGGAACGTGCGGGCGAGGTGAACACAAGGTGGAGGGCTGGGCTGAGGGTTCCGGAGCGGTGAATCCGAGAGCGTGAGTGAGCGGCGGGGTCCTGAGGTGGTTCTTTCCAGTCCGCGGGTTGCCTGAGAGGGAAGGGGAACAGTGGTTAGCAGGGTCCGGAGAAAGGGGGCTT
This sequence comes from Etroplus canarensis, assembly GCA_015106775.1. Lineage (NCBI taxonomy): Eukaryota > Metazoa > Chordata > Actinopteri > Cichliformes > Cichlidae > Etroplus > Etroplus canarensis. Next base: position 200 of record VUQH01031413.1, read on the forward strand.
CTGAAGGCTGAGGGACACTTGGCACAGAGAGAGAATGGACTAAGCGTGGTGTCTCTAGGGCTGTGAGCTAAAACTGTAGAGCGCTTAAACTAGACCTAGAGTGGCCGGGTGGCTTACGTGAGTGAAGCAACGATCCAGCGTTGGCCTCAAGCTCCTCCGCTGGATAAGTGATGCAGGGTGGAATCAGCTGACAGCCAGCAGGTGGGAGGAAGAGGCGTGGCCGGATCACACAGCTGAAAGCAGTGAGAATAGTTAACGGTCCCCAGCCCAGCCCGACAGAGGAGGGAGAGAGAGAGCAAAAAAGGGGGAGAAACAGAAAGAGCCGGTTGGGTCCGCACCGGCGAGGACAGAGGGGACCATGACAATGTCATGGATGTACAGTTGTGAAAAAGAAAATACATCCTCTTTTAATTGTAAGGTTTTACATATCAGTACATAAAAAACATCTTGTCTTTAGCAGGTCTTAAAATTAGGTAAATAAAACTTAATATGAACAACAACACAAGACAAGTTACTCTGTGCCTTTATTTACTGATCAAATAATTACACCAAATGCAGAAGTAGTGTGAAAATTAAGTACACCCTTACTGCTTCTATAAGAATAAGAAATAGTTTTGTTTATCTATTGAAATGATACTATATTATGAATAAACACTTTTGTTCAAAAAAAAAAAAGAATAAGAAATAATTCCAATAACCAAAAAAATAAATAAAAAAATAACCAAATGTACTTTATTAATTGATCATCAGCCATTGTGACAGCCTTTATAAAAGAAGTTTTGGGCATTCAGGTGTGTCTCAAAACATTTCCAAAGAGGAAAGATATCAGGAATGATCTTAGGGAAGCTGTTGTTGCTGTCCATCAATCAGGAAAAGGTTATAAGGCCATTTACAAACAAAATGAAGTTCATCATTCAACAGTGAGAAAGAGTGTTCACTAGTGAACATTCAAGACAGCTGCCAATCTTCCCAGGAGTGCACGTCCCACCCAATTCACCAAAAGATCAGACCATGCATTACTCAGGAAAATTGAAAGACCCTAAGAGCTACATCTCAGACTGCAGGCCTCAGTTAGCAAGTTAAATGTTAAAGTTCACGAGAGTATAATTAGAAAAAATACTAAACAACTATGGTGTGTTTGGGAGGGTTGCCAGGAGAAAGCCTCTTCTCTTTAAAAAGAACATGTAAGCACAGCTTAAGTTTGGAAAGTAGCATCTGAACACACCACAAGACTTCTGGAACAATGTCCTCTGGACAGATGAGACAAAAGCACAGATGTTTGACCATAATGTACACTACAATGCCTGGCCAAAAAAAACACACACACACACACACACACACACACAAAACCAACCCAGCACATGTCAGAACAATCCACCTGTTAAGCACAGTGGTGGAGAGGTGATGATGATTTGAGCTTGTTTTGCAGCCACCAAACCTGGGCACCTTGAAGTCATTGAGTCAACCAAGAACTCCTCTGTATACCAAAGTATTCTAGCAATGAATGGCCCAAACTGGGTCATGCAGCAATGACAATGATTACAAACACAGCAGCAAATTTACAACAGAATGGCTGAAAAAGAAATAAATCAAGGTGTCGTAATGACCCAAAATCAAGATCTCAACCTGATTGAAAAGCTGTGGCAGGGTCTTACGACTGTGCCTACAAGCCTCAGTGAACTGAAACAATGCTGTAAAGAATAGTGGGTCAAATTTCCTCCACAACTATGTCTAAGGCTGATTATGTTAAAACATAGAATTGAAAGTAGGTGCACCTTTTTCACATGACTGCATTTGCAGAAGAGTGGGTCCTTGTGAACTTACAGGTACAAACACACTTTAGAACTGTTTGCCACTCTTTTTAACTTGACAGTAAAAAGTCAGGTGCTTTGCATGTGAGGAGAGATATTCCAAATTTATCCTCCATGGGGTTTTCACAGGAAGTCTGGGATTTCCCCTGTGCATAACCGTCTCCTTCATTCAAATCTATTTATTTATTGTTTATCTGAACAAGTATTATAGCACAAGATTTTTTAAATATATGAATAAAATGTAAATGTATGCATTAGTAATCCTAGTAATACTAGTTACAGAATGAGATTTTCTTATTATATTGTGTACACATGTTTTTTGCCTATTTGCTGCTGTAATGTAAGAATTTCCCAGTTTTGGGAATGGGATGAATAAGAAATGTCTATCTATCTATCTATCTATCTATCTATCTCTTGTTAGTCCTGCTGTATGGCTGTCAGTCAATAGTAGTATCCATCAAAAATTTCACAGTGAATTAAAGATTAAAGCTAAACAACAAAAAAATCAAAACAGGTTTGCAACCATTGAGCTTTTATCTTGTGACCTTTAAGAGGACCCCAACTAATAGTGTGGAGGGTAAGAACACAGAGACATGTTGACACACCAGTGTCAGGTTGGAGTCATGAGTCACATGGCTTATTCAACATGCTGAAACAAGTTATGTGTAAGACACAGTTTACTCTCTGAATGACCAGCAGATGGAGGTGTACATCCAGATTTCTGACACTATGAGAGCCTGTGTGCCAAGTTTGTTTTCAGCAGTTGATTGTGTAGGCTAGATTAGGTTAAAGGTCATTCAGTTATCATGTAGGCATCTCATTTGCATCCAAATAAATGTCAACTTGGTTTATATTTTGACTCATCATTTAACATGAACCTTATCAAGAAAACAACCCTTTATAGAACGCAGTATTCTTGTAATCATGTGCATACCCCCATGCATCTTTGATGTGTACCCTCAAATGAAAAGTTTTGAGCTTCTTGTAAGTCACTACAAACATGAATCACTCACATGTAATTACCAGCATGCATGTGTTAGGTAAAACAACAATCCAGTTCCATGCACAGGCTCTCCGTGGTCACAGCATCTGTCTGCAGAGGGAGTGATGCTGAATGCAAACACATTTTAATCCCACTGATAAGATAAATTAACCAGAGAAGACGTCTGGTGGCGACGCGTGGTGCTTTTCGGGAGGGGCCTGCGCGCATCTGTCTGGCATCTGCCGCCGCGCACTGAATGGATCGGGGTAATAAAGCGCAGGACGCACGCACACACACAGTGACTCACATCCCCAGGGCCACGGAAAGACCCTGGACAGGTGGAGGGACGTATTGTTGCAGTGGCAGAGCTGCACTCCCCACCCCTCCTCTGTGGAGAAATAAGACTTTTTAAGCTCACTTTGCAATGGGCGAGCAGAAACTGGCGCTTGGCCGTAAGCTGTTTGGCCACTCTTCCAAAAACACAATCACCACCGAGAACTCTGGTCTTATTCGGGTCAGGACAGGCTTGCAGATTTGTCTTCCGGGACCTTTCTGTAACTGCTGGGCAGACTGTAAACACACGGGCACGTTGAGTAACAGGTTAGTAGGGTATGACGCGCAAGCAGGTGCAACTTGAACAAGCAGTTTATTAAGAGCAAGGGAAAGCTGCACAGGGAAAGTTTGGATGGGTTATATATATAAATAACACTCTCCAGACCGGGGAAATCCAGCAATCAAAAGATTGTTCCAGAGTTTATCATGCAGTTATGATTAAAGCTGAGCCCCCACAGAAAAAGATCCGTCATTTTTCCTTTGGCAAATCTGCATAGTCAGTTAAGTTGCCCCCTGTAGGGATAGACTGAATTCTTTTATGCCTACTGTGGAAAAAAAAAAGAAACCCATCACTTATATAATACGAAAACAATGAAAAAACAAATAAAAAAGCTCAAATTGTTCGTATCATAAACATGTTGACAGTTGAATCCACAGAGGATAAAAAGCTTCAGGTCACCCTGTTGTTTGAAATGACTGTGAAAGTTCATCGTAAACAGGACTTTTTTTGCACAGTGTGGTGATGTTGGATGTTGACACGAAAAGGGAGAAATTGGAAGTGGGTGGGGGGGATTTCTTGAAAGGTTGTAATCTTGCCCCACGTGGGGTTGTCAACAAGATGAGCCTCACTGCTTCGGGACTTTTGCTTTCCTCATCCAAGCAGCTCTAAACCAATGGTAGGAGGCAGGCAGGGGGGGGAAAGACCGCCCCTGCCGAGAAACCACGCTGCGCTGCTATAAAAACAACCCGCAGCCTATTCCGAGCTCACGACAACAGCACAGCCAGCACACACAGCCACACAGCACTGTCTTCCCACTGCAACGTCCCGATCGCGCTTGGATTATAACTATGACTCTGGAAGAGATTCACGGACAGGAGAACACAATGGAAAACGCCGATAGGTGAATATTTTACTCATGCATGCAATATTATTTAAGCTGCCGGGTGATGTCTGTGTTTGGAAATGCGCACAATGTGCTGATGATGTGCTTTTCTTTGTTAAGGGCGCAGAGTGCAGGCGCAGCCCTGGAAGAGCTGCTGATCGCTGCTAAGAAGCAGGACTACCTGACAGTTGGAGTTTATGAATCTGCCAAAGTCATGAATGTGTAAGTGTTGCATTTGTTGAAGCTTTCATATGCGGTTGCCCCCTTTAAAAAATAAATTTTGAGCGTCAGCGTGGCAGAATGTGGACTAATCGACCTTCTCGTCTTCCCCGCAGTGACCCAGACAGCGTGGCGTTCTGCGTTCTCGCCACCGATGAGGAATACGAGTGTGACTTCGCGCTCCAGATCCACTTCACCCTCATTCAGGCTTTCTGCTTTGACAACGACATCAACGTGGTGCGTGTCAACGATATCGACCGCCTGGCCGACCTCGTGGGTGCAGATGAGACCGGCGAGCCCAAGGACGCGCACTGCATTCTTGTCACGGTGCGTTCCCACTCAGTCAGGAGCTGGCAGCCAGTGATTCATGCATGCATCACTCCTCTGTCTGAGTTTTCTACACACGCTGCCAAGTTACTGCATGTCTTGTAGGTGTGGTTGCTTTTCTGACTCCAAATATCTCACTCTTTTTTATATTTCTAATTTTAGAGCCCTAGTGCAAACCCATGGAAAGACCCTGCTCTGGACAAGCTGAGTCTGTTCTGTGAGGAAAGCCGCAGTGTGTATGACTGGGTGCCTGCCATCACACTCCCAGAGCGCTGAAGTGACATCCCCCTACAGATGCTTCACAAGATGATGATGAAAAGAAAGTTAAGGAGCTGAGCTTCACCTGGGGGGCTTCATGCCTTTCTGCCTCACATGTCTGGATTAAGAGGTTGTGGCTGTAACCCCCCCTCCCTCCCCTGCAAGAGTGCACCCTTCCAGTGCATCCTGGGTCAGCGCGTTGGTTCTGGATTACCCTGTGGAAGGGTTCAGAGCTCATGTGTGGACTGGTTCAGGTGTATGTGGAGTGGACAGAAAGCCTGCTGGACACTGAGAAGGAGTTGGACTGTACTGCATAGTACATTAATGATGATGAATAGCGACCCAGTGATTGGCCTTTAACAGGAACTGGGGAACTAGGCAGAAAACGTCACAGAGACAGAGATACTGTGAAAGAGAAGAACTCATGAAAGGGTGGAGGATGGACTGAGTCTCATCAAAGGGGAACAAGTAAGCTGCAGGTCCAGAAGAGGGTGTCTGTAAGTGTCTTAAAGGACTTTTCTTTTTGAGTGCAGCTATCAGGAAGTTCTTGGAATAAGCAAAAACTGCTTGCAAATCCTGATGTGAGCTGCCATTATAACCTGACACTTTTAAACGGACTATTAGCCTTACTTTTATATATGCGGACAGAGCAATCCAACATTCATTTGTATTGTACTCGTTTGAAATGCTTTGTGAATAAACATTTGGAATCAACTTTATCTTTTCAGAAATGTCATTTTTTCTTTGCATTTAGCTACACAGATATTAGCCACATCTAAGGTGAGCTCAGATGTCACAGAGTGTGGAAAGTCGCAGAAGATTGCAATCATACAGACATAGCAGGAAGTGCTTGCATCATTGGTTACTACACTACTTCAGAAGAAATCAAGAGTAAAATGAAGAGGAAATGACTGAGTGGCAAAGACAGAAATGTTAAACAGGGAAAGGAGAGTATATCAGTTACAACACAATGACGATTTTTGCAGGCACTGACCTTTTACTGCTTATAGACCAGCTGCCTTACATGACTTTACAAAATTGCTTCAGCTGGACTTGAGGCCAGATTTTTATATATACTGTATATATGTATGTATTTTGTGTATGTGTGCACTGTCAGCTCACAAATAGGTCAGTTGACAGTGTGGTGAGTTGTTGTTTTGGACATCCGAGTAGAAATGTCACACTCCTTATGCTTATTCTCGATGAAAGAAAAGTCAGTTAAAATCCTGGAAGGTAGCAAACACAAGGAAAGTGTGTGTAACTGCAGACATGTGCACACACAGCCACATGCACGCCACAGAAAAATTAACTTGGACCAGAGAGCAGAGCTGCCGCAGAATGAAGGTCAGCAGATCATCAGTGGCAGGTATGGGGAAATGTGTGAGTGTTGCGGTCAGCTCAGAGCTGAAGCTGACAGTAAAAGTTTGCCCACATCAAAGAGACAGCAGACTTCAGAGGAACTCGTTTCAGTTTTCTTGGCAGCACCTCAGTCTACAGCCAACTGCTGGTCATACTCTGTGTGTGTGCTCTCATGAACACACAGGTGCACACAAGCATGAACCAGCACACACACCTGTATATGCACACTTGCACAGGTTCATGCTCAAGACCATGCACAGCATGCATGCATAACCAAAAGATGCTGGGCTTAGACAGTTGTCAGGTGATTGCTCAGTGTTCTGAGAACAGAGGAAGGTTCACTAAGTCAGAATTAAAGAAAAAAAAAAACACACAGGCATGTAACTAAGGGACTTTCCATGAGCATTATTATCTGCACTGTAGGCAATATGGGAGACTTGGGAGAAATTACCATAAATGCTGATAAAACTAGTTGCATGTGCTGTCAGAACTGTAAGCTGGCATTGAATAGTCTTGTGAGACAACAATATGAAGAACAGTGTGGCTGGTGATTACTATTTTTCTGTGGTTGATGCACTCTGAGTTCTATGATTAAACATGAAACCTATATCTGAGTGAGAGATGAATGTCTCTGCTTATAAAAGTCCCAGCCACTGCACAGAGTAGTCCAGGACACATTTAAAAGATTCATAATATGATGATTAAAAAACTGAAAAACAGTTAAATATTTTTATTATTTTGCGCTTTTCAAAGCACAAAAATATTTAGGGATTTTCGACTAAACAGGTCAGTGTTCTTTGTATGAAAGAAAGATTACCAGCAGCAGCAGTAGACACAACTGCATCCAACCTTGACCTTTTTTGGCAAAAGAAGTATTTTATAGCCCAGATAGGACTTTCATTATGTGGACATAAGTATTCAGCCGCCTACACATCACACCTACAGAAGCTTTTATGATATCTCATTCTGAATCCACAGGCATTAATATGGAGTTGTTCCCTCCTTTGCATCTATAAAAGCTTCCACTCTTATGGGAAGGATTTCTAAGAGATTTTTGAGTGTTTCTGTGGGAATTTTTATCTATTCATCCAGATGAGCATTTGTTGGACGAGAGGGCCTGGCCGACAATCTTTATTCTAGTTCATTCAGTGGTTTTCACTAGGGTTCAGGCCAGGGCTCTGTGCAGGTCTGTCATGGTAAGGTCAGCCATTAAGAGTTCCCTTCACTGGAACCAAGGGCCCCAGGCCAACCCTAGAAAACAACCCCATAACATTAACCCTCCTCCACCAAACTTTACAGTTGGCACAATGTTTGTAAAGGTACAGTGCATGGGTATGTGCTTGATTTTACATATATCTGGCAATAGGACTCAATAAAACACCTGAATTCAGTGATTAAGTGGTGTGGCCTGACACTTTTGCCAATAATGTGTGTTTTATCAAGACTATAAATGTTGCCTATGCTATGTGGCCCAGAAAAGCAAAGTGTTGTGTCCATACAGCACTTAAAATAAAGCATTTGCTTTTTTAGTTTGACTAAATCTTTGACCTAGGTCAGATAAAATTTACTCCAGAGGTTGTTGTTATAAATCTGACTTTTTCTTTGTAATCTCTAAAAACTACAAGTCAGCCTCTCTCAGGCCTATATTATCTGCACTTGTAGCATTTAATTCTGGTGCCCTTTGCAAAAATGGAAAACAATGATGTTTGTTTTTACTCTATGCCCTTTTTGAGTATACATAATGTGTGCCAGTAAAGAACAAGAGAATAAGAAACTGCCTGCCTGGATAGGGCTCCTCGCCTCTGCTGCTGCTTTTTGTATGATAGTTACAAACATCTTCTCCCTGTGTTGGCTTTGGTACCAAAAGCCTGAAGCAACAGTCCAGACTGCTGAGGCAGCCGACTGTCTGCACGAAGTCTGAGCCAGAGATCTAGGCCTACGATAGACTGAAAGTGAGGCAATGAGTCCAGACAGATGTACTGACTTAGGAATATTAGTGTTTTCAACTATGACACGGAAAATGGTAAACACCTCATAGTAGTAGCAGTAGTAGTGAAATAGTTGAACAGGGGAAATACCTTTTCTGTTGTTTATTTGTTCAATTGTAACAACTTACACCTGCTACTTTACAAAAACTAATATATGTTTTGTTTAATTCATCTAGAAAAACACGGTTAAAAATAATTTGTGATTTTACATGGGGCTGGGACTGGACTATTTTCTGGGCCAGTGCTGTGACTTCCTGAATGCTGTAATAGCTCCAAGGACACTTCCCAAGGATGACAAATCTTGAGATGCATGTTACAGCTGCAAAATGAACTGAATGATGAAACAGCCTTATTGATCTTATAACCTCATTCTCAGCAAAACAGTGAAAAAAGCAAAATGCCAAACTATTCTTTTAACAGTTTGTAAGTTGTATTTAAAAGCATAATTACTTAGAAATTGATAAATGATGCAAAGGTTAATGCTCCTAACTAAACAGAAGCATTATCAATTTAAAATCACCAGAATTCCCAAACTGTTGAATTTTTTGACATTGCCACACTTGAACAAGTCTGACAGTTGCTACTTTGATGACCTTTTGTGTGCAGCTAAAACTGAACATTTTAAAATATGATGGCACTGAGAGATGCTTTGCTTATGCCCTATTGAGAGCAGAGCAGAATTATTGTGGTTTTTGTAGCTGTGATATCAAAATACCACGTGATGCATTGTAAGCCTGGGGAAATGTTACAGCATGGGTTGCCGTACTGGGACACCCCAAACATTTTCAGACTTGTGGTTCAACTGTAAGTGCTAAATGTTTCACAGTGACTGGTCTAGTAATACTCTGCCCTTCCCAGAGCCATTACTTTCATGGGTAACTGTTCCCTCTTCCTCCCATTTCTCCTTCATTCCACTTACCGTAACCACAGCAAGATAAGATTACACGATGAGCCGGCAGGCAGCATCCCTCTCACCCCACCCATGTCCAACTGTCTTGCTCTCGCGTGGCCAGATATGGTACCATGAGATCATGGCCCAGCTGGCTCTGGCAGTCTGTGGAGAGAGATAGATAGACTGACTGCTGGTGTTGGGTGTCTCTAATCTAAGTACGGGGTGTGTGTCACTCACTGGAGAGCTGAGCTGCACCCAAGCTGATTCTGTAGCTCACTGTTTCTCACCATGAGCTCACTCCTCAGAGGATATGTGGTGAGCCTGCAGGATATGCAACTTTCAGAAGGCCTTAGATTCATGGTGCAGGGAATTTCTCATTACTGCTGTGGCCAAGGTGATTCCATAACAACAATATGTAAACATCCTTTGGCTCCTGTTTGTGAGGAGTCACTATCAGACTGTCAGTATGACTTCACATAGGTGGTTTTGAATTTTGCGGATTCAGTCAGGCTGAGGTAGCTGTACATTTTGAAACACAAACATGCACACACCTGAGCTCCTGGGATGACCACACCATAGTCAGAAGGATGAGATCACATGACATAGATCTCTCAGTTCAGAAGTAATGATTGCACTTATCTTTCAGCAGAGCCTATAATCACACTGGGCAAAACAGCTGTGTGTAAGCAAAGGGGAGGGTGACCAGGTTAGACGCAAACCCACACAAACACACACCTGACCTACACTTTAGAGATCCAGTGTGTCCCTTTGGGGGGTAGAATGACACACACACACACACACACACACACACACACACACACACACACACACACACACACACACACACACACAGCAGGTCATTGCAGATGAGGTCATGATACAAACTTAACTGCTGTTAATATCAACCACTCTTGATTCTCTGGTGAAAAGCAAAACAAAACAATGAGACACTTTTTTATTTAATAAATCAGTTGGGTAGAGAAATGTTTTTAAATTTAGAAGATAATCCATCCACTATTTGTATAGGATATGGTCCTTTGGATGTTTGTTTTCAAATTGGTATGTCTGCAATTGCCTTGGGATTGCATCAGGGTGTTTGTTCAGGAGCAAATGACTGGATTGACTGGATGAAATCTGTAACTTCTAAGTGCAATGTCTATAACATTAGCCCCCATTGTCTTTTTGCCATGAAACTGTAGTCTCAGGGTTTATTAAAAATATTATATAACTCATGAAATCAGTGACCTGATGTAAACCTCAACAGTTAAATTTAAATCACATGATCCAAGTGCCAGATTTCTAATTTGATCATGTCTCGTGTTGTTTTATGAGGCAAACACGATCACAGCAAACAGGAAAAATATGTGAAAACAATATGAGTAAACTGAATTTGACCTATCATGGCCAAATGCACAACAAGTGATATGATGCCATATTCAACTGATCAAATGAGACTTGGGATTTTAGTTTGCCTGTTTACATAAACTACAATCTGATAAGTACAAATGACAAAGGCCATTTGAGGACAATTGAAATAGCTTACCATCTTATAGTCTCTTCTGGTTTCATCAGGAAAAGCAGGGGATAGAAGAGGAAAGAGAAGAATAGAAAATGAAAGCAACTCAAACAAGCCAAATGTAGAACCAAATGCTTTTAAGCAATGACTCTAAGTTTATTGTTCACTGAAAAAATGGAACTTGATGAATGTAAGAATGCATCTTGCTTCTCACTCCCACTTTTTCCTCTTTTCCCCTGTCTGCTTCTAAATTCTTTTCATGCTTTCTGGTTTACTCTAGCTGCCAGTCTGGCTGAGGTGGGGCAATGCTAAGTAATTTTCTAAATATGGGGAGAAGACTGTAACCTCACTGGGGCTGACACATTACTGACATTGTTGAGCTTATCGTTCCAGAAGCACATGCACTCTAAGCCATGCCAGGAATCCCCTTTCATAGCCCACAATCCTCAAGTAGAGCAGCAGGCTGGAAGGCATGGCCATAGAAGCACAGCCAAGAGGAGGAGAGATGAACTAACTCTGCTGTCTACACAAATACAGGCAGACATTCAGACACACAAATAAAATGTGGGGAAGTTGCAAGCTATTTGCTCATCGCCTGATAGAATTTCTGCTCTGTCCTGGCATGCAGATGGAAAGGGCAGACGGGGTGACCGAGCTGATTCAAGGATAAATAAAAAAATGCGTAAAAACAATTATGTGGATACATAGCATATACAAATTTCAAATTCCATCATGGTGATGCTGAAACTTTCAGAATAAACATAGACATGTCTGAAATAGTAACACTCATTCTCGTATGCACGGAGATTGTTAAAGCAAAGTCCTGGAAAATGACATTACATAAAGAAAGACTTTGTCCACTGAGTATGAACTGTTTACTTATATCACAGTTCTGTGCAAGCATGAAATAAAGGAAACTGATGTAAAATGTTGTTGCTTTAAGGAAGTTCTTGCATGCTGGGGAATGGGTTAAGTTAGTGTTTCAATTTTTTTTTTCTTAGGGAGGGCTAGTTTGAAAGAGACACAGCACAGAGTGAACAGTGACTGCCAGACTGCCTCTCTACTTTTAGCACACATGCTAATTAAAAGACTTAAGAGGGGCTGAGCGCCGGGGACACTGCCTGCCTTGACACAGAAAAGAGAGAAAACAAGTGGATGAGGAAGAAGAGGAAAGATGACAGAAAACAGAGGAAACAAAAGACTGAGAAGTAAAGGAAAGGGCAGAGGAGGCTTGCTAATGACAGCCTTGTTTGCTTTTGCTATGTTGTCACGCGATCACAGGTCAGGGTTATTAGGGGAGTGACGATGCAGCAGCTCATCACGGCAGCTTCCTGCTCGTGCACAAACAAGTGGACTTCATTTAAAACAGTGCATGCACCTTAGTGTATGTGAAGTGGTAGGTTAAAGATACTCTTAAATGTTGCACACACACACACACACACACACACACAACAGAAATGCATGACATGAAAAGCATGATGTGAAGTATTACATTTGACCACAACATGTTTTCAGTTCTCACATATGCATGTGGAGCTTACATGTTTTCTTAGGAGTTAAAACATGTTCCTTGAACCACTGAAGTATTGCATAATAGCATCAGATCTGTACTGACTGACCGTGTTCTTGGCAACATATCTTATCTAATGGTGCCTCTACTCTAACAACAGCCTCTGAACACTCACTGACAGATTCAGACAAACAGCAGCTGCCTGCATGTTCATACACTTTGTCTTCACTGAAAGCAGCACATTATAACACTGAGTACCCCCTGACAACAATGAACAAAAATATTGAGAACATTTTGAGTTGGGGTCTCCTTCATGCATGAATAACATTTATAACTTTGCATGCTGTACCATCATGTGCATTTCAATTTTGAATTCCTCCCAGAGGATGACTTGAAAGTCCAATTAGAATTTTGCACAGAGCACATAAAGGGAAGAGATGTGTTTTTCAAGGACTTTTCAAGGGAGTGATGCAATTGCCCCTCTTCCTTACACCAGGTTTTTTTTCATAGCAACATACCATACTTAACCTAGTAACACAGTGAGGGCCCATGGCAACAGTGGTTCAGTTTATCCCACCTCCTCACTCATACCCTCCTGTGCATTTTTGTACCATTATGAAACCCATACTTTTAACTTCAGACAAGTCCACTGTTTATGTGGGTGTAGTGTCATTGATGGAAAAACAAAAATAAGCTTTTTGTTTTTGCCGGTGTCACTTAATCTGTGAGGATGCAGGGGCAGGCACAGGGAGAACAGGGAGAGAGGGGAAGGGGGAAGGGGACGTGCTCTAAGGCTCAACTACCAGCCAATAGGACAGCAGGATTAGCTGGAGGTAGGCATAAACATGAGCTGTTGCTGTTGGTAACAGAAATCTGATTGGATTTTGGGTGCTCTTGCTCAATGGGATAGGTGTCTGAGTGTGGGGGTATTTTGATCACTGTTATGAATGTGTTTATCTGCTGTTATGTTCTTTAATAACCTTGTTATTTTTCCCCCTTCTGTTTTCACTTACCAAGAAGTATTTTTTTTTCATCAGACCTGTTATGCACTACTCAGAGGGCTAAATCTACTGAACTTTGGTTATCTTCGGTTGCTGTCCTGCAAAGAAAAAAAGCATATTAAACTATCTGGGCTGCAGAAGTAAACACACAAGGCTGTACAAAAGGCTGGACATCCCGTAAAAACACAAGGGGAGGGGAACATGTGACACCAGGTTGTAGAGACAGGTTGGTGACACTACTTCATGATGCACCTGCTTTTCCACGCTGACGTAAGACAGTTGTTGACACAGAGCACACCTCATATGTATAGACATATAGTTCAATACAAACTTTGATAGCTTGTTTTCCAGTGTGTTTCGTGGAGTTACTTCATATACAGAACTTATTTAAAGTTCTCAAAGTCAAGAGAATAACATGTAATCCTAGAGGTCAGCTGCACTTTGTGTGCACACAGAGTCACATTCTGTTTACCACAGAGTCAGCTGGAGCTCACAGTGCTGCACATGTCAGGTTTGTTTACATGCACTTCCTTCCTGAAAGGGGTGGTACCACACACACACACACACACACACACACACACACACACACACACCCAAGTGGCATTCCAGTGTTGCTTTGGAAACAGGGCTACCACAGCAGCCAATAGGAGGGCAGGGATTATGACATGTGTGTTGCGTGTGTGAATTAATCAAACAGCAGTATCTATCATGCAACGTGTTGACAGGGGAAGATTTTTTAATCAGCTCACTCCAGGAAGAATAAAAACAGGGCAATAATGCCAGGATCAAACAGACATGCCACTAAGCCAATTAAAAATCAACAGTTTAATCTCCAAATGGAGAGTTATGAGGAGTGCATGCGTGTGCATCTGCTTGTGTACCTGTAACACTGCTCTTATTTGTGTAATGTGACAGAAACTTTTCCCCCCACTTTATTTCTTGACTTCATTGCATGCAGAAACTGCATGTGTTTATGAGGGAACACCTACCACACTGACAGCGGCATGCCCATTATGTGTTTTTTTGTTTGTGCACGTACAAGTGCCCATGTGGTCATGTGTATTTTATACAGCTGTTATTGTTATGAGAGTGGTTAATTGCTGCTTCTGGCACCTGTTTAGGGTCCTTTACCATCAGGATCTTTCGGTCTTCCTGTTCACACTCAGTTTATCAGCACAGAACAGAAGCTCTGCTCTCTACCCTGTTATAAAAAATGGTCAACGTGCTAGAATACACACATGAAATAAAACCCTAGCCACGTGGACTTCTGAGAAAGCTCAAAGCAAAGATGCAGGTCATAGTGCTTTCAAGCATCTTTTTGGTAAACTTAATCTGTATTTAATCATAAACCAGCCACAGGGGCCCACAAACTAGTGTAGTCCTAGTGGTGGTCGGAAGCCCGGGTTGCGTCAGGAAGGGCATCCAGCGTAAAAACTTTGCCAAATCAACTATGCAGATTCATAAAATGATCCACTGTGGCAACCCCCAACGGGAGCAGCCGAAAGAAGAAGAAGAAGAAGAAGAAGAAGAATCTGTATTTACTCATGATAATGGGACTCTTAATATTTTAAAAAATCTGCTTATTCACCAGTGGTTACATAATAACACACACATAAATGCACACTGTAAAATGCACTAAATGTACATATGAGATAGACAGTGAAATACAGAAACACTGAAAACTGTGTGTATGAAGCATAAGAATAAGTACATGTCACAGTCATCTCAGCCTGAACAATGGCAGTAAGGTTTGCAGCCAGACGTTAATGCCTTCAGGTCATTCAAAATTACATTCATTAAGTGAGACCAAATCCCTAAGATTTAGTTGATTTTGTAGCTGATTCCAAAGGGAGTGAATGGCATATTTAAATTCCCTTTTTCCCAACTCAGTGCTGGTGTTAGGGACAGAAAAAAGAAATATGTCTTGGGAGAGAAGACAATAGCTTCCCACATTTTCTGAACAGATGTAGGGCTTTAAGAAAGATGGGAGCAAACCAGGAATAGCTGTGTAAATGATAATGTACCAGCAGCAGTTTAGTCTGTGGAAGGAAAAAACAAACCATTCAACCAGTTAATACAATGAGCAATGATGGGAAAAGACTTGTGATAAATTCTGATGTATCTTTTACATTTAAAATGCATTTTATTATTTTGTTTTATTTGATTTTACATAGATTTTATGAATACTTTAGATCTGTGAATATTTTCATATATATGCCGAAGTGTAAGGTAAACAAAGAGTAAATGTAGTGCATAATGTGTGTGTGAGTGTAAACTGTTATACAGTAAGCCATGTGTTACCTGTCACACAGGATGCAGCTGCAGCAAGTAAACAATAGCTTCTTCATCATGTGGGATTGTGTATGTCTGTGTGTTGTGTTGTGTTGTGTGTGTGTGTGTGTGTGTGTGTGTGTGTTTATGGATTGGTTCCTTAAAACAGAGCTTCGTCATATCTGTCTATCCTCTTTTCTTTATGTGTATCCTACGCACCTCTAAGGCATAAGAGAGATCATCTAGTCAGTAACCCAGTGTTTTTTCTTTACAGGAATAACCCACAAAGTGCAATCATGTCTGCCTATTCGCTGGAAAATGAGGATGTAGTAAATGAGTGACAGTTTATCCAAAGCAGCAATATGGACAGACAAACATAATTCTAGGAGGGAGAAAGTCAAATATAGATGACTAAAATCTTGGAATATACATCAAGAAATCTAAAATAGAAATCATGTTATTATTATTATTATTATTATTATTATTATTATTATTATTATTAGGTTGGACTATTTCTTGAGTCTAGCGTGAATCTAAAATAGCTGCTTTGTCCTGGTCTAATAGCAGACTGCCAGACAGTTTGTGAAACAAAGAAAGTGGATAGCCGATCACAACAACCTCAGCAGACTCCTCAACTCTACCCAGCAACTATTACATTCTGACACTTTACCAGTCTGTTTCTGTTGCAAACAAATACAGACATACATGTGTGCTCACAGACTCAAGACCACAGCCAGAAGCTCTCACTCAGCTTTAGAGTCAAAGAGGATCTGTAGGTTTTTTCATTTTTGCATGAATATGTGTTGTTTGTGTAGTTACTGTGTATCAAAGTCATTTGCATGCATGCTTGCATGCATCTTCTGTCTATATTAAATATAATTTTCTTGTACAGTATCTTGCACTGTGTGCATTATGGCTGTGGGTAGTCACTAACATGGTGATATACAAAGGGACAATGTGTAGGAAAGATTTATCCACAGCCCCCAGAGCAAGGCAACTCACTGACGTCTGACTTGGAAACTGACAAAGACAGACTTTATTGCCTGTGTGGGTGAACCGAAAGAACTTAGCCTTTCAGTATCCCCCTTTGAGTACGTATGTGCGCATTTGTGTGTAGGTTGGTGTGTGTATATGAGAATAATGGAACTTTATTTCCAGGAGAACATGAAAGGGTATCTCCAATCTCATTAATAAAGCCTTAATAATAAAATCCACCTAATTTAAGGTGTTAATAAGCTATAAAAAAACCCCTTACATCTTATAGTACAATTTCTTAAAGTGCAATTTAATTCTCTCCTTCCACTTCTTTCTATACTGCCATCTTTCTCTTATTCTTGTAAAACTCAGTGTGGCAAGTTTTTTTTGTCTTCAGTCCCTCTTTCTTTACAAAGTCAGACATCAGGCTCTCATTCAAATACAGGCCTCTTTGTTGGCATAGATTCAGAAGCAGTGAATGTTTCTTCAAACAGACACATGCAAGCACACATAAATGCACGCACACACAAGTCCCTGAGGGCTTGTTTCCTTTGATCCAGATCTTACTCAACCATAGACAGTGCAGCAGGTGTGAGGCAGTCGTCAGGTGTGTGTGCACAAGAGCAAACGCGTGTATATATGTGTCATCAGCCATATGGTCCTTTAGTTACTAACTACTTGCTTAACCCACCTCGTGCACCCACTCAAGCAAACACGTTGGCTTTCACCCTGTCTCCAAAGCAGATTTAGAATCTAGAAAACACTGGTGAACGAATAACCAGGGGAGAATCACAGCAATTGCGAGGCTGATACTCCACCAATCACACAGCTTAGCCTGAATGCAATCTGCAGCCGAGCCAATCAGGAACAAAGGGTGAGGGATAACCAATACCAACAGGAGCCAGAAAGTGAAGCAGTTGGAGATAGAGATAAACCAATCAGAGCTTAAAGGTTGAATCCATTGATGTGTTGTTTTTGAATCTCTACTAAGAACTTTTCCCCTATAGCCCAAAACACACAAGAACTTTTTGACCTTACTCAGCAATCCTAACTTTATAACTATTAAACACAGGGAAATCCTATCATATGCAAGATTGGTGTGTTATAGGGAAGAACTGTTTAAAATCTTTAGGGATACTGAAAAAATAAACACAAGTCTGTTGCAGATGTTGCAAGATGATGAAATCCCAGAAATTCTCAGTGCAAACAGTATAACTGTTTTTTTTTTTTTTGCCAGTTCTTCACTGATTGAGTTTTAAAATGTTTTCTGGTTTCTTTACTTTCCTTTTGCATATATCTCTGTATATTTCTGCAAGTGTGTCAGTGTGTTTGTCCCAGGTCACTCTAAACCCTCTGAGTTCATGGACAATAAAGCAGAGAGGCGTGTCATTGACGCACGTGCTGCCAACTGTTGCTGAGACGCAAAGTGAACATAAAAACCACTTTACTGACTGTGAAGCCCCCCCTCCACATGACCATGGCACACTCCAATATCATGAGCCACACACACCCCTATCCTGGCTCCTTTGTCCTAAATGAATGAGTTGGAGAAGTGTGTGTGTCTGCGGGTGAGTGTGTATGTGTCTGAGGACAGCTGGCTCTCTGGCTCCATCAGTAGCAGCTGCCCCAGCCTCGGGCCCTCAGGGTGGAACAGTGCAGATTAGAGGCTGACTGGGGTGGGGTGAAGTTTGTGTTTGTGTGTGTGTGTGTTAAGGGGACGTGTGGCCCAGTCTGTGGCCTCACACTGAATGAATGGGCCAGCCCTCTTCTTTGTCCCATCTCCTGTATCATTTTCTTTTTCATGGCGTCTCCCTCCAAAAGCAAAAGGAAGCACATTTTTTCTAAATGAAAAATTAGATGCAATGCAATTAGAGGGAAAGAAGGAGCACAGTGAGTAAACAGAGAGATGAACAGTAAGAAAAGAACAGACAGTGATAGTAGCCAGCGTCAGCCAGTCGAAGGGCTAGACAGCGGGATGGAGACAGCGACAGACATAGAGAGTTTTGGGTCCCCACTTGGTGCTGAGTGGGGGCCAGCTATGGTGGCTTAGTGACAGCTGTTACTCCTGCCTATAGGATATCTGAGCCTGGCCTTTTCAAAAATACAAGGCTGCTTCAAGAATGGAGGGCCAATTTTCTGTAGTGTGTGTGCAGTAGGAAAAATAAAAAGCTTTTGAAATAGATGGGTGTGGATTCTTGCCATGACATAAAGAATGGCAGGCTTCACCCAAATGTCCTCACCCAAATAAAAAGGATATTCTTGGTAGACTGATAGCAAGGAGGGGAGGAAGACAGACTTTCATCCCCTCAAGACCCATTTATAGCCATGTTTTCATCCATGCTGATTTATTAAAACACACTGGCATCTCCAGGACAGAGCCACAGTCTGTTGACACAGAGGAGTCATTTAGAGATTCACAACAACATGATATTTACACAGCAACTTGACCTATGGAGACACATGTAAATCATGCTGGTGTGATCCAGTCTTAAGCATGAGACATTGTGAAAAGTACACAAATCAGATGGTTAAAAGCCTTAAAGAGCATTGAGTCATATGTTTGCAAAATCCATGTAAATCAAAGGTTAAATGAAGTGAAGTCCCATCAGAGGCATAGTATATAACACTTAGCAAATAGCATTTTGAAACACCCCTAATGCAACACTGACCTTCAGAAAGTCTTGTTTCAGTGCTTTTGAAAACTGTTTTTGTGAAATACTAATGAAAGACTGGCCCCCGGGTGATTCTTGGATATGGATTTTATTTTTTACAACCTCCATACTTCTGTGCTCCTCCTCCTTTTCCTCCTCCTTGTCCTCTTCCTCCTCCCATCTTACATCCTCCACATAAACAGCAAACCCACTGACCCTTGTTGCCAAGGCAACATGTCAGTCTGATCCAGAGTGACAGCTCTATTCAGGTTGTCATTGTCTCCCATGACAACCAACATGCAATCCTTAATTAGGCTGAGGTATGCTCCAGAAATGAGAATGACGGTTGATTCAATTATGAAGCCTTTGTCTGGTCTTTGTTTATTACACCCATTGTTATTTGCTGTCATGAATAAGTCATTTATCTCAAAACATAATTTTGCCAAGAAAAGCAAACATACAACAATGTATCTTTTTGGGAATTTAAAAATGTTACTCAGGAGTGTTTGACCCCACATGGCTACGTGTAAAGAAATCAGGGTAATGCCGGCCTAAGGATCTTTCATTTAAAGGACACTTTAAATTTTTACTGACATTACTGCACACTCAGTGTTATATTGACAGCAAAAACTGCCTGGAATGTCTAAGCAGAAAGCATCAAGGCAATTAGCTAAAAGAACGCTATATATAATATCACAGGACTCATATGTTAGAGTGTAGTTGTAGTGAGTGACAAAATTTAACTGTGATGTCAGCTTCCTATAATCTTGATAGACACTGAAACAAAACACAAATGCCCATCCTGCCACTATTATGCCAATATATTATTCATGCTTGATATTGCACAGTGCAGTTTTCAGAACCTCTTTAAAATCCATTTGTCAACACCTTACCATGGACTTTAATTTAAAAAGTTTAGCTCTTGCGCGAAGCAGAATTTGAAATGATCTATCATTTTTTACCAGCTGCTTCTGATGTAGGTAATCCTAAGGAAACACATTAGTAAGTAAGAGGTCCATCCCATCCTTTGCTTTTAGGAAGCTTCATGGGGCCTTCTGCATATTTGGCAAATATAATCGGAAACTATTCACTAGGTAATCACTAAGTAAACAGGACGCAGCATGTATTAATGTTAGCAGTTTGATGGATGAAGTAAGGAAGTCCAACATTTAAAAAAAGACAAGTCTTCAGTGCTGGAACTGCTATAAAGGAAAGTTTGAATGAGTGACTGGGTGCTGATGATTCATGATGAATTACAATGACAATTTAATTTGACTCCTATGTGGACTCTTACTATAACTTTTAAATTCTACTGTATTTACCATACACATGAATGTGAAGTGACATACATTGTATGGACAAGAGAATCAGTCCGCATCTCATTATTATCTCACATTATTGCAAAGTGAAAGCATTTAGGAACCACAACAACTCAGCCATGAAGTGGCAGACCACGTAAAGTTTCAGAGCAGGGTTGCTGAGTGCTGAGGCACGTAATGCATAAAAGTCTCTAATGCTCTGGCATTAACATCAGCAGAAAAAACTGTTTGATGCTTCATAGCATGGGTTTCCATGGTCATCACCCTCTGGGACCACCTCATATAAAAGAAGAAATTTTGGGATTTTCTTGATCTGAAGCATTCAGGTCTGTCTGTACTAACACAATGCTGCATATTTGATAGGAGTTGACGACCCAGCAAATTCACCCCAAGGTCAGACTGTGCAATGATCAGAAAAAATGCAAAACACCCAAAAGCTACAGCTGACTCCACAGGCCTCAGTTAGCATGTTGAATATTAAAGTTCATGACAGCACAATTAGAAAAAGACTGAGCAAGTATGGTGTGTTTGGGTTGGTTGCCAGGAGAAAGTCTCTTCTCTTTAAAAAGAACATGGCAACATGGCTTAGGTTGCAAAGTTGCACCATAACCCTTGTCCTGCCAGCTATACGACCAGCTAAACGACCGGCAGTGAATGAAAACTCTTGAAGTGATCAATATATAGATGACCGGCAGTATGTGAAACTTATCTGGGACATCAATATATTGATGTCCAGCAGTACTAGGCCACAGGACTTCTGGAACAATGTTCTTTGGACAGATGAGCCAAAATCAAGATGCTTGGCCATAATGTACAGTGGCACGTTTGCTGAAAACCAAATACTGCACATCAACAAAAACACCTCACACCAACTGTAAAACACAGTGGTGGAGGGGTAATGACTACGGCTCGTTTTGCAGCCATGGGACCTGGGCATGTTGCAGTCACTGAGTCAGCCATGAACTCCTTTACATGCCAAAGTATTCAAACTGGGTTATGTAACTGGACAATGAACTGATGCGCACCAACAAATCTACAACAGAATAGCTGAAAAAGAAAAGAATCAAGGTGTTGAAATGACCCAGTCAAAGCTCAGACCACAAAACCGATTGAAATAATGTGGCGGGACTTTACAAGAACTGTGCATAAACAAATGTCTGCAAACCTCATGACGCAGTGTTGTAAAGAAGAGTGGGTCAAAATTCCTCCACAATGATGTGGGATACAGAAAAACTGTAAACTGATAGACTGTAAGTTGTTTTAGAAACGGAGATTTGCACCGAAATGAAGTGTTCATCAGCAACTCCACCACCCTGCAAAGCCACCAATGATGAACCTTTGCCACCTAAAAATTCTAACACACAGACACACACACACACACACACACACACACACACACACACACACACACACACACACACACACACACACAATGGGAGGAAAATAGCTGTTGGCATAGCAATCTGAGCAATAATGTGCTTCAAC
>VUQH01031415.1:0-17701 GCA_015106775.1 Etroplus canarensis
GAGTGAAGAGGATTCAAGGAATAGGATGAGATGGAGGCAGATGATCCGCTGTGGCGACCCCTAACGGGAACAGCCGAAAGAAGAAGAAGAAGAAGAAGAACCAAAATGAAATAAAATAAAATAAGATTAGATTGCTTAACCAAAGTAAACTAAACTAAACTAAAATTAAATTAAATCAAATTAAATTAAGTTAAAATAAATTAAATTAAATGAAATTTAATTAAATGAAATTTAATTTCATTTAATTTAGTTAAAATAAAATAAAAATATATTAAGAATAAATTACCTATAAATTAGTTTGCTTAACCAAAGTAAAATAAAATGAAATAAACTAAAGCAAACTAAACTAAACTTAACTTAACTAAAATGAAATTAAATTAAATTAGATTGCTTAAGCAAAGTAAACTAAACTAAAACTAAGTAAAATAAAATAAAACAAAATAACATAACATAACATAACATAAACAGTCGGAGTATGCTCTTCCGTGATTGGTGCCAACTTGACGCTCCGTTCCGGAAAAGCAGTGAGTAGAAGCGAGACGCACCGCCTGAGCAGTGAGTGGAGGAGAGGAGGAAGGAGGATGATGGGAGCGACTAGTATCCCTCTTAAGTGACCCATATCGTACAGTAGACCCAGATATTATTTAACCTACTTCTCGTTCTCGAGGATTTTTCTCCACCAAAATGTCGGCGTCGGCGATATTTATCCTCGACTTGAAGGGGAAGGTAAGTTTGTGACGACTTGTTGGTGAGGAAGTTGACAGAATGAACGCAGCACCTGCCTCAAGGAAGAGAGTTTGCGCAAGAAAAGTCGCACAGTGAAAGGATATTTTCATTTTCACCGGCATTATCTGTAAGCATACATTGTATGCCTTGTATACTTTTATTTCCTGAAAACAAATTGCTCGTTTAACTCTACAACACCCATACAGAGCACACAGGAAGAGAAGCTCAACTTGCCAAACTCGTTTCTCTAATGTTCAGTACACACAGAGGGCTTGTTCTTGTGCAGCGATGCAGTTTTTATTGTGTGTGATGTGTCCTGTTTAGACGTCTGAAACTATACTCTTTGCTGCCCATACGGGCTCTCAAATAAAAGGCGGAGTGGTATATTGATTATAGTGTGGATATGAGGATGGCACACACTAGGAATGCATTTTAAGAGACAAACAAAACTGAAAGAAATGGGGGTGAAGTGATCTCAAGGTGAAACTGTTAAATGACCTTCTTGGGCAGTCTGTTAATCATTCCAACAGTAAATGCCATTATAATCATAATGATAATAATAATTTCAATTACCCAGAGCAAAAAGGGATGTCCGCAGTTGTTCTGCTTTGTTTGGCCAGCAGGACAAGCCCCTCACTGTTTGATTTGCTGCTACAGAAAAAGCCCAGAAACCCAGCTAATATTCACAGTAGGAAACTGGAGAAAGTTCATTATTTGAGGACAGATCGGCTGAAATCATTTTCAGGTTCATCAGCTTACCAAGTACTCAATCACAAGGTAAATTGTAAGTTGAATATGTTATGTTTTGGACTGTTATTTAGGCAAATCATGCACTTTAAAGCTTTTATCATTTTTTGCATCTATAACTAAATGCTAGAATTAAAACGTAAATGTCTGTGAAAACAATATTTAAATTAGTTCTCTCTCACACCTCAGCCATCAGATTATCAAGCTAAAATGTTGCTGCTAAAATGACAGAGTGGGGTCATTTATTTGACAGATATTGTAAAATGTTAGATTTCTTCTTCTTTATTAATACCCAGACAGGGCAAATTTCAAGCTAAAATGCTCTACACACTTTTGCATACACAGCAGAACCAGAAACATGCAGTGTTGAAAGAGGTGCAGAACAAGGCTGCCTGTTGCAGGTGCCAAGGGTGGGGTTCGGTGCCTTGGTCAGGGGCAGCTGACACCTTCTCTGGTCTGGTTTTTGGTCCAGAACCATGTGCACTGGTCCAGTATAAGGGATTGACTTGGTGGGTCCCAAGTAGACCACCAGGTCCAGGTTGGTCTTGAGCCGGCAGCCTCGGCAACCCTCTGGTTCACAACCAGGTCCTCTGACAGACTGAACCGCTGCCGCCCCTCCAATGTTGCAGTTATTTTTGTGCAAAATGGTTAGGGTTAGCCTCAGGGATTTTGCTGCTCTAGGTCTGCCAGAATATAGTTCACTGGAAAACAACACAATGTAGTGATTAAAAGTGGAAACTAACAATGAACGCAAAGCCTAAAATAAATGGACTAATGTTAAAATACATATCTTTCCAGGGTCATAAATGACCTCGCCCAACTTTCCATTATTCTTTGCCACACCAATGGTCCATTTCCTGGAAAAAACTATGAAGAGTTAAAGGAGAAGTAGATTTACAAATTCACAGTAGGAAACATTTTTAGGATTGAAAATATTACAATGGCACATATAAGTATACAGCTGTTCCCATTCAGTCATTTAAAGGTTAAGAATATCTTGAGTGTTTTTTGTGTCCTTAAAGTAACTCTACTGAAAGTCATGAATATCTTGGGGAAGGCAATACTTGCTGTATGCGTTAACTGTGGTACTTGTATTTCTAAAATGTCTCATTTCTTCATATGATTCTGTATCCAAATCTCACAGAGTTAATTTATGTGGGGGCAAAAAGGAATTGCTGAAGAAGCCTTATATGCTTGACAACGTTACCCATCAGAGAGAAGGTTCAGTCCCTCATAGCATGGATGTCTGATTGTGCACATTAAAGGTTTTCTCTTTCTCTTTTTCTCTGTCTGTCTGTCTGTCTATCTATCTATCTATCTATCTATCTATCTTTCTCTGCCCTAGGGCAAGTCAGTAGTATCTCTTTGCCTTCAGTCTTCACCCTCCCTCTGTCCTGACCAGACATGATATTCTCTTGTAGCATCAGCACAAAAAATCTGTACTGTAATTGAAAAAAATTTATTAAATTGGGTGAATAGGATAGGATGAGAATATTCACAATGATAGTGTAGATAAAAATCATTTTAAAGATGATCTTGTAGACCTTAACCCAAAGCAGTTGTGCACAGATAGGCAGGCCTCTTCACTACACAAATCCATAGATATTTGAAAACGCAGCACAGCTACTGCAGAAGTCAGTAGCTGTGCTGTGTTTTCAAGTACGTCACCCCAACCCACCCCACCCCCTTAGTGCCTGGTCATGGGTACTAGGCTGCGCGTGGCTGGCTTCTGGGACTTGCTGTGTAGACCTAAATGTCAGGCTATTGAAATCAGCATGGCATCATTTGTTCCCAGTGATTCCCAATAGGATTTTTGATGAGTGAGCATGCTCAAGCTGAATTTTTGGATTGTTACGAGTAACTGCACATTTCATCAGCTGGAAGCTAACAGCTTTAGACATAAATTGGTGCTGCTCAAAGAGCTGCGGCTCTTAGTGTTGTGTTATGTGTTTAATTATGTAGGACAGTGCATATTCATCACCATTATAATCTTAATGTGCAAGTTTTATGAGAGGACGTATTAATTTTAATTAGCTATTTGGTAGCTTAATTGTTTACTCTTAATTTTAGCAATGCTATTGTGCATGCGCGCGCGTGCGCCCGTGTGTGTGTGTGTGTGTGTGTGTGTGTGCTTTTTCCAGTCTGTCAACTGTTGTAGCATCTTCATCATATCATGTGTGAAGTCATTTTGATGAAACAATATAACAGTGAAGTTATTAAAAAATTCCCCTGGTAATAATATGCCGATTAACTTGTAATATTTGTCTAATGACATTTCTTTCCAACCATAGACAGGGAGTTCCAACCAATTTCATCCAATCCTCCAGTTAGGATAATGTTAATGAACATGGTTGTAACTTATTGTCTGTGGTTGGAAAGATGCATTGTTTGTGTCTTTAATGTTTCAGTTGTTATGTTGCTGGAAGCTCAGAATCGATTGTTTTTCCAGTGGCTCCAAATTCAAAATATTCCTGTCACACACATGGCTTGACTCAGTGTTATTTAATCTTATGTGTTTGTAAAGCCTCATTCATTACAGTGTCTTCACAGTAAGGAAAGTTGAAATGAAACAACGATTGAGACAGCAGCTAAATAATTTAGAATCCAACTGACTTGCACAGAAATCAGCTCTTGAATCAGGTTGTGTGTCTCCAAATTGCACTGAGAGTAAGGTAGAAACCTTGTTTAGTGTGTAGAGTGTTTTTCATAGACAATCTGGTAATTTGTGTAACATTGGACAAATACAAAAAGTGTACTAATCTGTGTATTCCAGTTACTCAAAGTATTGTTTGAAGGCCTTGAAAAACCTCAGTTTCCCAAAACAGAAAAACAGGAGGCATGGGAGCGTCAGCAGTATGCTTCAGCAATCTTTTCTCTAAACTGAGCTGTTAAAAGTTCCTCAAGGAACTCCTTTAGTGAGAAGGATTCTTCAAATGACATCGGAGTTCCTTACACAAAGGAAGAGACAAGCAGCAACATGGTGAATAGAGACCATAGAAAGTCAGCTACGTTCAAGGGATAACGGGTAAGGTAACCGCTGGTGAGGGGAAGTTGGTGAGTCCAAAGTTAAACTATTATCAACTTTGAGTGATTGAAGTAACTACCAATGGTAGTGAAGGATTTACAAATGACAGGGTAGTAAGTAGGTTAGAGGGTTTCCTCAGCTGGAGCCTGGGATGTCCGCTGGTGACTGACCATCCGTTTCAAAGTGATGCACAACACATGCATCGCTTCCTGTGTGGAAGCCCCTTTAGAGGCTCTGAATTCTAAGAGAGTGTTGACATGCCTATCTGGATGGAATTGTTGGTCTCTGGTTTTCTGTGACTTTGGTCTGAGCTGAAATATTTTAAAGAACTAAATGGATTGCCTTCAAATTTTGTAAATACAGAGGATGAATACATGTGACTTAGGTGATACCCCATTCTTCCTCTCTCACTTTCATCTGGCATTTGTGGTTCTTGGCAACATGTTTTAACAGGTAGTGGACTGACTTGAAATTTGGTACACATACTTGCGCGATTTACACCCACAAGATTCTGTGTGGTAACCTTAGTGTTCCAGTTTTAATCCAGTGCCATTATCAGTTCAAATTTGTATTTCATCCGGCAGTTCAGTTCTAAAACAAATGACATTCCCATCATCCTTTGTTGTACTTTGTATTGGGTGTCATATCACTGTGCTAACATGCTAAACTAGGATTAATATGGTAAACATTACACCTCCTAAGCATCAGCATGTTCGCACAATGCAAGTCTCAGAGAGCTGCCAGGGAGACTGTAGAATCTTAGTCTTGTGAGATGGAGACTGTTCAGCTGCAGTGAGCCTCATTCTGGGGCACTGTCAGTATTAACAATGTTAAATGGGTGCAATTGATGGACCAACTCAGTAGTGTCTTTATTTATTTTTCAATGTTTCATTATTTCACCTACAAGTATTCTACTGTTAACGCATAAGAGCTCTGTCGCTTTAAAAATGACAGCATCTTATCTGGATTTATTTATCTTAGTACAAGAATTCATCTCATAGTTAGATTGATGTTGGACTTAGTGTGATATGCACTATGAGTGTTTTCCAAAGTGTTGACGGGTGATACAAACTGACATTAGTTTTTCGTCTGCTCCCGTTTGCCTGCCGGTCATACAGCCCATTGAGGGGTGTCTGTTGCCACATTCCTTTAGAGGTCAGCAGTGAGTGGTTTCTATTGATTTCACAGTGTAAACAGTCATTGACTGCCTCATGTGACCCAGTAACAAACTGCCACCAAGTCTCCACAGTGATTTTTCCCTCTGTGATTTTTAAGGCCAGTATAGTGGTTTTAAAAAATAATACCTTGTTGTTAGATAAAAACCAATTGTAACAGTAAGGGTTTTATTTCATTGTAGATAAAACAAATAATAGATTACCAGAATTGTGTAGTGTATTATAATTCAACTTAAAGTATGGCCATTTGCATATATTTTATGCTTTAATGTTAGGCTTTCTTCAGTTTTTATATTATATTTAACTTTAATACCCTTTTGATTTTTTTTTCGTTTCTTCTTGAGTTTTGAAATCTATCCTCCTTATTATATTCCTTTTATATTTAACTATTTTATGCCTTTGAGGTCCCTGGCATATTTGAATGCCATTTTTAACCATGAGATGTAGAAATATTTGTAATAAGCGTTTGAAATTCCAACAAACCTTGCCAGAATATGTTTTTAACAGACACAATAGTGTCTTGACTTGGTAGGAATACATTCCCACTAGGTTTTAAAGAGACCTGGATTATTAAGTAGCTGTGCTTTGCTTTGGGGCATGAAATATGCTAACTGATTGTGTGAGGTGTTCTGTCTCTGCTGAATGCACTGCACTATCGCCTGTTTTTCTTTTTAATCCGAGTTTAAATGACAGACATTCAAACCAGAATAACATAACATCGGTATGTTATCACATACTTTGCCTAAAGGGGAGATATGCATTTTCGTAAGTCGTGTTTATGATTGGTGTTAAGCCATATTTGTTACCACAGTCTACGGGGATGTCTGTTACTTTCAGAATCAGGTGTGGAAATGGATGATTTGAAATGTCTCCTGGATGCGATTTTGGAAAGAAAGTTACATCATAGTCAATATGCTAAAAGAGGAAACTACACAGAGGAGACTGGTCCAATAAAGCAGTCAATAACAAGCTTGTCACAGTAAATGAAATGATTTATAATGTGACGTGTGGATTTATTGATTTATTGTCTAAAACATAAAAATAACTACAGTACTGTATGTGCTTTACAAATAATGTTAACCAGCTCATCTTAGATTGTGTAAGATGTCCTTGACCTGTCAGTGCAGTAGAGGTTGAGTGTTATATTTGGGTTGTTTTTATTTCAATATTGGCACATTTTTAAATTAACTAGTTGATGTTAATTGGTGAATTTATGGATTATCATTGTGATTGCCTTATTTATTCCAAAATTTCTCATTTTGAACATATTTCTTTCCAATCAGCGGGCCAAATTGTTGTATCAAATTATCTAAAACCAAGATTGTCAATGAATCTTAATAGGAAATCATACCTACCTGTGGCCATCAAACTCTATAATTCCCCCATGTGACCCCTTGACAGTTTCATATTGTATATATTCACATTTTAAATTCTGCATATTATATAGTGTTTAACTTTAGAGTTATTGATGTTACATATGGCAAGTCATGCAGACAGGTTTATTTGTTTATTTATTTTTATCATTTTTCTTACCTCTCAAATTTAAATCTTCTGCCTTTAAAAATGTATATTTATTTATATATAACTGTGCATCTGTAACAAAATACAATTTACCCCCTGGGTTAATAAAGTATTCTAATTCTGATGATTCTGGATTTGGATTAAAAATACTTGACTAAGTGCATTTTTCCTTGATAACTGAATAACCAAATAATTAATCATTTCCCTTGAATTTTCCTTAATGACCACCACAGAGTAAACCTGCTGGGCTAGTTTTGGGCTATTTTGAAGGATATGCCAGCTGTTATTTTTTTCTATAACGACTTGATTTTAAAACTGAAAATTGTTTCTCCACGGCCGTTCAGTATTGCAGCTTTTTTTGATACAAAGACTTGTCTATATCTCACTCTTTGTCTGGTCACCTCTGAACTGTTGCCTCTGTGGGTTTCGTCTCCTCTCACAGAACCTGATCAGTGGCCTGTTCATATCCTTCTTCACCCTCAGATTACTTTACTTTGTTGGAATGTCCTTTTTTATTTCTTATTTCCTCCTGCCTTTGTTGCATCTGCCCCGTTGTGACCCCTGTGCAACACAGACTCTTCTATTAAAGAAGGCGGGAAGCTGAGTGTGTGCGTGCGTGCATGTGTGCGCGCATGGTGCATGTGTAGATATGTGTACGTGCATGCCATCTAGATCCCTGAAGCGTAGAAGCTTTGATCTGTGTCTTCATTTCACTGTTTGTGTCCGGAGTCTAGAAAGACTGCTGACTCATCTTGGGGTGTGTGTGTGTGTGTGTGTGTGTGTGTGTGCGTGTGCGTGTGTGTGTGTGTCATGTGTGCATTTCTATTAAAATGAGGTGCTTGCTCTAGGTTAAATCAAACAAATTGTGTCATATGTGTGAACGCCACTGTATGTAGATTGGATTGCAATATTCTTAAGTGTCAAGCTAGAACCTAATACAGTTTTCTTCTAAGTCCTTGATGCAGATCAGACTTTAAAAATGCTCTCAAAAATAGTTTAGAGCTGTATTAGAGATTGTGCATTTCTGTGATATAAACATGCTCACTTTTGTCATCGTTTTAAATCCTTGACTTGCAACAAATGCTGCTGGTTGTGTAAGAAGACTTTCTGGGTCATCTTCTTTTTGGATCAGTCATGTATTGTTCTTTTTCATGCTGTGCTGTATTTTCACTCTGTCCACAATGGTGTTTTCTTTTCGGAAAGTAGTTCAGTAGATCAATCTCAGATTTAAAAATAGTTTCTTTTATAGGCTCAGCAATTTGAATATAAAAATAAAGCCAGTATATCTGAAAAGAACAGAATGCTTGCAGTCATAAGACTGCACAAGACTTTTAGCATTACATTTAAAAGTACAAACCTAGACATGTACTCACATAACTAGCTTAGTAACTGTGTACAGTATAAGCTCACACCCACCTTTATTACAGACAGGTTCCGCCTCTTTTTAGATGGTTGTTTAAAGCCATTCTTGGGAATGTATGTAGTCACTACTGCAGAATAGGAGTCAAGTTTCACATTGAGGAAAGTCTGTGTTAGTTGACTTGTGTGTTTTAATGCTAACATTATCTAATTTGCAAATGTGAAAAAGTATCCATGGCTGATAAACATGATGTTAATATTGCAGGTACAGTTATGTGAAAAAGAAAGTTTTCACAGGATTCTATGAAGTCCTGTGAAAAACTGAATACATCTCATGATGCAATATCTTGTAGGACCACCTTTAGCAATATCCTTCAGCAATAACTTAATAGCTTAAGTAATCGTTCACATTATTGTGGAGGAATTCTGGGCCACTCTTCTTTACAATGTTGCTTCAGTTCATTGAGGTTTATGGGCATTCATTTATGAAGTGCTCTCTTAATCACAGTATTTCAGTTGGGCTGAGGTCTGGACTTTGACAGGGCAACTGCAACGCCTTGATTCTTTCCTTTTTCAGCCATTCTATTAAAGATTTGCTGATGTGCTTGGGATCATTGCCCTGTTGCAGGATATAATTTCAACCAAGTTTTAGCTTTCAGATAGATGGCCTCACATTTGAGTCTGGAATACTTATATACAGAGGAGTTTGTGGTTGACTAAATGGTCAATGCAAAACAAGCTCAAATCATCATCCCTCTGCCGCTGTGCTTGGCAGTTGGTAAGAGGTGTTTGTGCTGATACTCTTTTTTTTGATTTTCACCAAATGTGGCACTGTGCATTATGGACAAATAACTCACCTTTTGTCTTGTTGGTCCAGAGAGCATTGTACCAGAAGTCTTGTGGGTTGTTCAGATGCACTTTTGCAAACCTAAGCCATGCCATGTCCTAATAAGCCAAACTTTTTCAGTCTTTTTCTAATTCTTCTGCCATAAACTTTAACATTTAATATGCAAACTGAGGGCTGTAGAGTTTGAGATGTAGCTCTTGGGTTTTTTTTTTTCAATTTCTCAGAGTTTTGCATGGTCTGTCCTTGGGTTGAATTTGCTGGAATGTCCACTTCTGTCTTTCTCACTTAAAATTGTTTGGAAATGGCTTCAAAACCCTTCCCAGACTGATGGGCAGCAACAACTGCTTCTTTAAGATCACTGTTGTTTTCTTTCCTCCTTGACATTGACTTAACACACACTGGTTGATGATCAGTTAATCAAATGTACTTAATTAGCAGCAACTGGCTGCTATTTACGCTCTTAATTTCTGCAGGAGCATTAAGGGTGCACTTAGTTCTTTCCAGGACTGTATAGAGCCCTGTGAATAGTTTATTTTTCTCCTGACTCGCATATATGGTTACGAATCAAAGTATGTGACATATACGCATAACAAATGCGTGTATGTAAGAGTGAAGAATAAATGAACTTTTAGATGTGCTTTAAGAATATTTTTGGGGGCATTTTTGCCTTTATTTGCCAGTTGACTGCTCAGAGGAAGATGTAAAATAATTGTCTCTATCCAGGATGGTGGGTTTACATCGCAGGCACCTTAGACCGCTTGGGTTCAGGGACATTGCATGCTATTGCTATATTCAAACTTGAAAATCTTCTGAGCCTTGCAAAGGTCTGCTCTTATTCTTCTTTCATGTTGAGAAGTTTATCATTCATCATTTATGATCAGATACCCAGCAGTCCATTAAAACTACAAAGAAGAGGTCTAAGCTGGAAACACAGTTTGCACATTTCCGTGGGAGATGAAAACCTCCATCCAAGAGGTTAGGGTTTTTTTTTGTCAGCCAGTGGTTCCTGGAGTTTCTTTAAGCTTGAGTGCAGGTTTGGTATCTTAGCCAAGAGCAATAAATATTTAATGACTTAAGTCCTCGATAATATTATCCTCTGTATCTTGTGTGTCTTTGTTGTCTGTCCAGGTTCTGATTTGCCGTAACTACATGGGGAACATGGACATGAATGAGATTGATCACTTCATGCCCATTCTGATGAAGAGGGAAGAGGAAGCGGAGATGACGCCGCTGATCAGCCACGGCTCTGCACACTTCATGTGGATCAAACACAGCAACCTTTACTGTATCCAAAGAGTGTTTACTTCTGCATGACGCGTTCCAATGTGTGTCTCTGCTGAAAAAAGCCTTTACTGCAAACACTATAAATATCTAAGTGAATTCACCACTTTACCATAGTATAGTCTTCTGGAGTGACATTATGCGCTGCCGTGCTTCAGACTAACAGCTCTTCCATCAATCATTTACAGCAACTAATATGTATACCTTAATTGCCTCTTTCCTAAACAGATTTATAGGAAGTCCTGTGTTTCAGGTTGCTTCTGAGCTTCTCAGTGTCAGCTTCGTCAGTTAAAAAATTGAACACAGAGCCACTGTGATTTGTTATTCACTGTGTATTCCCCCTTTTTTTCATCGCAAGATTTGGCACTAACTCTTACTTACACATTATTAATTCAGCAACATATTCCATTTGTTTGTGGTATTCCCAGTGCATTGTATTACACAACTGAGCTCTTTTACCTCCCTGTGGTCATGTTCTCTGTTGCTTGAAATTCCCATGCATTCTGGTAACTTTCAGTTACATTGCATTCATCTCATAATTACACTTGTTATTCAAAGGAGACTTACAAGATGTCTGCATCTTCTAATTTTCTAACTGATTCAGAGAAGTTTGCCACTTATAGATTTAAAGTTGTTTCTTAACAGTCCTTTTTTCAGTGGTGGCTATGACCAAGAAGAATGCCAATGCTGCTCTTGTGTACTCCTTCCTTTATAAAATAGTACAGGTGAGTCTGATGTTTGAGACAGTAGTTCAGACCTTTAGGTTCTGCTGTAAGGACGGAAAAGTTGTATTTGCAACCCCCAGTTGTCTGTGTTTCACTGTGTTAACAGCGCACCTAGCTTGAGTCAATGAAATGGAGGCAAAGTTGGTGTTTTCCACCAGCGGTGCTTTTTTTTTGTCTTACTTATGTACTTTGAAGCATACGCAACATAAGCTAGAATGCCACTTGGAGAACGCATCTGTATCTAATTCTTTCATTTTAAGATAGTGACCTAGAGTTGCACTAAGCTGTAATAGGCTCTCCCTTTGCTCCCTACCGCTACCCTTCCACAAGGGAAATGTGCCTTAGTAGTTGTATGCATAATTGTGCTGACAAGCAGACAGATAAACAAACAGCTCTTGACTTGGTAGAGGAATAAATGTACCAACTTACTTGCATGAATTACAGGTTTTGTTGTTACTGTTACTTGCAGGTTAAAATGTTGACTACAGTTATATTTGAGATAGTGAGAATATGACTATTAGTGACCCGCCAGCCAATAAGAAATTTGCATTCAGTGATCTTAATAAACTACAGTATTAACTAGTTAACTATGAAGTGCAAGCATACCTATTTTTTGAAGGGATGTATTCCCTGTATACGATTTTCTGGATTGCTACTTTAATGTCTCACTATGGGTCAATAGACTCACAGCAATAAGTAGAATGCATGTGCTCTCCCTATCTAGACACAATGTTGGGATAAAAACAAAACAAAATATAAAGGATTTTCAATAGCAGCTATATGTATTTCTGTCTTTAGGTGTTTAAGGAGTACTTTAAGGAGCTCGAGGAGGAGAGTATTCGTGACAACTTTGTGACCGTGTACGAGCTCATGGATGAGGTGATGGACTTTGGATTCCCTCAGACAACTGAAAGCAAGATCCTACAAGAGTAAGGAAAATGTCACATAAGTTGTTGTCAGTCCACAATTTCATTTAATTTAATAAGGATTGTCTGTATATGAAAGTGTAAAAACACAATATCGCTAATAAACTTTAAAGTTACAGTATTTAACATTTCTGTTTTAATGTCTAAAAACAGATCAGTGATATATAGTATTTTCTTGATATTTCTGTTTTAAATGCTCTGAATGTTTTTGGCAATAGAGGTGAATGTGTTTTTTCCAGGATAAAGCTGCATTTTCTTTTGATTGCCTGTCAGTGGCATTTTATTCCCTTTATGACTTCAGGAGAAACATTGTTAATGTTAATATAAATTAACTAACGTTGCTTATAACTGTTCATCAACAGTGAGCAAAAAAATGACATTAATTAGGGATGACCACTTTACTAGTTGTTCAAATGAGAGAAAAAAATTAGACTAGTCTAAAAGTAAGTTAATGTTGAGAAAACAGAACTGAGCACAGTCTAAAGGACAAGGTTAAACAATGGCTATATAAGTACTGCATATGTATTTAAGAGTTATATGAAACCATTAATCACATGCTTTGATAATCAAATCATGCTTTTAGCATTAAAATGTGCAGCACTTTGCACTGTATGTAATCTGTACTAATCTGATATTGTGTGTGCTGTACGTATGATATCAGATTAGTTAGCCGAGTTGGCTAATGTTAGCAGTGCAAGCAGCAGTAGCAATCCTTCCTTTGCACGCACACGCTTATGCAGAGTATGGTTATGCATCACTTTGGTCATGTGGTTATATATCAGTTTACTATGACACAAGCGACATACAAGCACTTATTTTCTGAAGTAAAGTACTGCACAGTCAGTTAGTGTGGCTCTCATTGTGTGTAACCAACAGGTAACTAGTTTTGCACATAATAATAATTAATAATAATAATTTATTGAAGTGAATAGTATTTCTTGTGGTGACTAGCAAGAGCAGCAACTTTTAAACGTCTACTCTTGCACATCCCTAGCATGAGTCTGCTTGACTAAAGATAACATTAATAAAAATGAATACATGACATTTTTCATAAATATGACTGCCACATCACAAAGGTTTTCTTTGACAGTTAGTAAAGACAGCAACTCCCATTATCCCACGCTACTTTGCAACATCATCAAACTATCTTTTGTTGTTTTTTTTTCACAGAGAGACAAAAATTACATTTGATGCATTTCAGATGAATTAGAGATTGTAGGAATTGCCTTTTTGAAGCTTTCATATTTGAAAAACCTTGAAACTGCACGTGTGTTGTAATTATGTTCTGGCATTTAAATATAACACTAATCATTCTGATGAGGTTAAAGTTTCAAACTCTCAAAGGCCATAGCCGCTGTGCTCCTGTCTGATTTTAATGTAATCGCATTTGCTCAAGTGGTACCTCTGTCATCCAACAGGGAACAAAACACGAGTTTTTCAGTGAGATAACAGCTTTATATTTCGGAGTGTTAGTTAGCAGGAGAGAGGGAATAAGAGCTGAAGTGCTTTCATTCAGCAGAGCTCAACTGGTGACTAAAACTGTAATGAATGGCACAGGTTTATTCAGTGAGCGAAATGAACTTGAAGTGACTACTACTCTTTGGAATACTTCTGTTTTGTGTTTTAGCTGTACACATTGTTGTTTTGCTTTTACCCTCCTCATGACTCCACAGAGAGACATTTGTTTCCAGGAGAAGGTTCAACACTCACTCTAAAGGCCAGCACCACAGGCACGTAGGCTTAGTGCTTTGTGTATATTATCTTATTGTAAATATACTGTATTTAAATTTTCTTTGTTACACCCATTCTTCAAACTGTTTTAAGTTTAAATTTGTTATTAGCTGGTGCTGTAATAATTGTTCAGTGTGTGTATTAATAGGGAACTTTATCAGAAACTCTCACATTTGCGTAGTGCATTGTTTATTCTTTTCATGGCTCAGATCTGATTTTGCTGCTGCTAGTAATAAGTGATTGATGTTAATTTAATATGTTTTTTTTCACAGAGGTTTGACTTTGGTTATGTGCATGTGTTTACTCTGTGTTTGCGTGTCGTCTGAGTAGTGCTGATAATTACCAGGCTCCTATTGGCACTCACACACAATGACACTGTCAGCTGGACACTCTCAAGACACTCAGACAGAAAAGCCCTGCTCTTCTGTTCTCCAAGGAGCTGCACAGTTGCTCTCTCTCTCTCTCTCTCTCTCTCTCTCTCTCTCTCTCTCACATTGTGTCTCTCTTTCTCCAGGCTACTACAGTTCTCTGACCTTTTCATGCCCCCAGCCGCCACAAAAACACTGCTTTTCTCTTACATTTTAACACTACCTGCCTGGCAAGAGTATAAATGTGTTGACGTGTGTGGGTGGATGCAAGTGTGACTGCAGGGTTGCGTATTCACGTGAAAGAATTTGTGTTGTGTGTATAAACCTTCATATGTGCGTAGGCGTGTCTGTATGTGTGTGTTTCCTTTGACTGCTATTGTTATGCTAATCCATCAGTTTGCTGCCAAATCAGCTTCCAGATCCTTTCATTAGCATTTCTGAGGAGAATCGGGGCAAAACAGAACAAACAGCAAAGCAACAAAACAATCCAACGGCAACCCCAAATCCACTTGTCGCCTTCTTTCATCTCTCAGCACTTACAGACTTTTCGACATGTCAGCATGCATTCAAGGCCCACTAGGTTGGAGTAACTAGGGCAGACAACATGGAAAAATGTTTTGCCTCAATCTGTCAATAACTCCAAAACTTGTTTATGTGGCACTTTTTGTGGCTGACATTAGATACAAAATGTACATTTGAGGTGAAGACGGAACCCTTTCTGTTTAGCAGAATTTGACTCCCTTCATGGGTCAGTATGTTTTTGCCCTTTCAGTTAAGTCGATCCAGCAACTGTAATAGAATGGTTTTATAATGAGAAGAGGAAACCTTTGTGCAAACCCTGCAACTTCTTTTGGCTTTGTGCGCTTTACATCAAGTTTCACATCTTACTATTTTGATTTGAGAGCTAATGTAATTAAAAAACTGTTATCAAAGAATATTAAAGTTAAACCTGCCAAGTAAACAGAAAAAGATCTTTATAGCTTTAATGGCTTTAATCGACCTCCTAAGTAACCATTTGTCAAACTGTTTAGCAGCAACGGCAGCAGCATTAATGTGTGGTGTCTGTTGTTTTTTTTTTTTTTTTTTAAACACCTTAAAGATTTTAATACTGGATATATTCCAGTCACTATATTTACATATATACTTACTCCATATCTTATCTTGCCATTTAGATTAACGTTCCAGCCATCCGAAAGTCCTGATGCCATGCAACATCACATTAATTGAGTGTTGCAGCATTTTGCTGTAACACTTCATGAAGCACATTAAACTAACTCAACAAGCTCAGCCGTATTATTGTCCAAACACCTCACATCCACAGCGATGATCGCCAGAACAGCTTCAGTTCTGAAACCCCATCACCTCCTCTGTAGCTTCTCTGGGAATACATGTCTCGCTCCAAGTAGTATAACTGACAGCACCATCAGCTTGTGAAGCTTCTCTCTCACAGGGATTACTGCCATTACAAAGCCCATTACATTACAGCATTGCCTACTGAAATAAATAATGTCTTAGAGTACTTTTGTGTTGCCAAAAGTATTGGTGGTTCCTTGCCACTAGGGCTGTGGAGCTTTGCTTTCTAGGTACTTCTTCAAAATATGGAGTAGAGCTATGAAGTACACAAAACAATGTGACACCTTCCACAGTGTAAAGTCTGTCCTGGCTTTCATCATGCTAGCTGATCTCACACAACTGAGGGACAAGTTACCTTCCGCTAGGATGCAACTGCGTACCAGCAAGAGGAGACAGCGACATTGCTAATGCATTAGGATCTTTTTTTTCTTGTCACCACAAAATGAACACAGAAATGTGGTAAAATACTTAACAGTAATGGATTGCATATTTTAAAAAGTAACTAAAGAACTGATTTGTTAAATGATCATATTATATTATTCATTCCAGTGATAAAGCAATCTTTGTACTCTGACTCATTACTTTGTAACACATTTCAACCATTACTGTTGTTTGGTTGGTAACATAGATAGCACTGATGATGCAGATTACAGTCAACATATTCCTGAAAAGCACAGATATAGCTGAAAAAGATTAAATGTGAGTGTGATTAATAGCCCTTGAACTGCAATAATTGTTTGCACCACATATTCCAGGTAAAGATGAACGGGTGGCATAAATAGGCCACTGACAAGTAAACAGTGATGGGGGCAGGTGTGTGAGTACAATGAGCCTGGTCACGTGATGTTTATCTTATTTCAGCTCCCTCTTATTCTCATGACAAGTCATTATATCTCCCTAGAGTCAAAGAGGACTGATAGAACAAACCCTCTCAGTTGGGCTAAGAGAGATGAGGCAATGCAGTATGCAGTTATTGGGTATGGATAGATAAGTAGATGGAGTATAGAGGCAGAGAAAGAATATACTTCCTGATTTGAGAAACACATAAATGGAGTTTTTTGTATTTTACTAAAGTCAATGCTAGACTTGATTTAGCATAGTATATGAAACCTGTGGAATGGAACTGTCTGTATCAGTGTATCCAGGTTTTCATCTCTGATCTCCCAAACTATGGAGAATTTTAGTGTTTTTCAGTTCACTGTTCTGGTTTCACATCTGCTTTAACTTAGTCTCA
Source organism: Etroplus canarensis (assembly GCA_015106775.1). Taxonomy (NCBI): domain Eukaryota; kingdom Metazoa; phylum Chordata; class Actinopteri; order Cichliformes; family Cichlidae; genus Etroplus; species Etroplus canarensis. Next base: position 17,019 of record VUQH01031415.1, read on the forward strand.
CCTGCCCTAGTTAATTATATTTATCAGAGGATGGCTCATATCAGCAAAAAAAAAAAAAACATAATCTCTGAAGTCTGTAACTGAAATTCCAGTATCAAACAGCTGATTAAAATTGATTGATTAGCTGGTGAACACTACAGAAGCTAAAGAGTTAGAGTCAGAGCTTAAAAAAGAGCAAATACACTTTATGGACTAAAGTATTGGGCCAGATTTCTTAATTATTAAATTCAGGGGTATCATTCTCTCCCATTGTTGCAAGTATATAAAATCAAGCACATAGCCACGCAGTCTGCCTTAGCAAACATTTGTGAAAGAAGTCATTCATTCTAAAGAGCTCGCCAGATTCCACTGTTGGAACAAGTCAGTTTGTGAAATGTATTCCCTCCTAGATATTCAGCAGTCAACTGGGAACCACAGCAACTCAACCACAAAGTGACAGAGCACGTAAAGTTGTCGAGTTCTGAGTAACATAATATGTAAAAGTAAAAACACTCTAACTGGCTAATAACTGCATATTTCCAAACCTCTGTTGGCATTACCATAAGCCTCAAAAGTTGTGTACCGGGAGCTTCATGACATAGCCTTCCATGGCCAGACGGCTGCATGCAAGTCTTATATCACCAAGCACAATGCCAAGCGCCAAATGAAGAATTGTAAAGCACGCCGCAATTGGTCTCTGAAGC
>VUQH01031416.1:0-17376 GCA_015106775.1 Etroplus canarensis
CATTTCACGCATCAGCGACATAAGCTAACCCTTGAAAATAAAATGAGCTAAACCCAAAATTCACTGAAGAGCTTTTTCGGGAAGGAACGAGCAAACGATGGGACAGCAGAAGGGTCACAGACCGCCAGCAAAAAGTTCCCTAAGTTACAGGTTCATTACAACAGGTAATATGCAAGCTCCACACCCACTGTGACCGACTGGCTAATGAAGCAATGAAACCCACAAAACTGCTTCACCACATTGAGACAAAACCCCCCCACCTCCTGCACCCGGTCCGCGGAAAAATGTTCATACACGCAACCAGTCCATGGTACAAAAAAGGTTGGGGACCACTGCTTTACAGCACTCCATCTGATGCTTGTCATTGTGTTTGGTGACATAATGCTTGTAGCTGCTCTGCTCTAGAAAACCATGCCGTGAAGCTTCCAGTGCACAGTTTTTGTGCTGATGTTAATGCCAGAGAACTCTACAGTCATTGAGTCAGCAGAAAGTAGGCCAGTTTTACAAGCTGTATGCCTCAGCGCTTGGTGATAATTCTTTCACAATTATTTGTAAAGGCAGATTGCATAAGTACATAGATTCTTGATTTAATCCCCCTGTGGCAATGGGACTGAATGAATCACTGTAATTCAATGATTGAGGTGTTTCCTTTAATTTTGTCTATATAGTGTATAACTATGCCGTGACCTAATCAGAATACTTTATTACTCCCAGGAGGGAAATTGCATAAAACTATAAAAAAGAACCCATTCAAGGCAATGAGATGGGAGTCTTTGTACACCTGCCAAGGTGCCCCTGAAGTCATGTTACAGTTTTACGTCAGGCTAAGATTTCATCTAAATGAGCACCTCAGCAGCATGTTCTTCCTGGTGCACTCTTGACATGACCGCAGTGTAGACTTGTAAACACAGGACTTCCAGGTCTGGGCTTGTTCCCGGCCAGCAGTTATATAAGCCTTTGCACCTAGATAGACTCTTCACTTGAATCACATCCAGGGTACAAGCTGCTCTGGCCAGTATTTGGGTGCGTCAAACCTAGGTTTCTATATATGTACTCTAGAGACCTGCTAAAAAAAAAAAAAAAAACCCAAAAAGCTTTGCTTATTGAAATACTTCAGCGGTCAATCTAAAACCCAGATGTGAAAAAAATGAACCTGTGAAGTTTTAGTATCAGTAAACAAGTTTCTTGGAGCAAGCTTTAAGGTCATGTATTTACATGTTCTTGTAATACACCCCATCATTATCTTATGTTAGTAACTAGTGCATAAGTGCTTTGTCAGCAGTTTCATCTAAATTTTTCTGCAGTCGAGTGTTTAGAGTCTTAAAATTCCAAAGAAGGAAAAATATTTAATATTCCTTAAGGGAGGAAAAAAAATGAATATTTAATCCTTCATTTTATCCTCTAGCACCCTTTAGATTTTTATTTTAGGACTGCTGATTCAAGTGTTTTCTAGATTACACATTGCCATTGACAATGAACAGCCTCACTTTTCAAACTGCCTAGGTAAAAACAAGACACTAACATGGTACAAATGAATGAATATGGGAGTTCGAGCTAAAGCTTTGAAACACTGACTCCCATCGCACTAATAAGACAAACACAAGAGTGTTTTTCACTTTTTAATTGGCATTTGACTTAACAGTTGTCATAAGCAACTTTTCACAGAGGTCTATACTTTCAAATAGGACATCTGGCAAAATTCATTTAACCACAAACAAATACAGTACCTGCTGAACTGGACGGGGTTTTTACTGTGCAAATAAAAACCATTGAAGAACAATGTTTACAGTAAACATTTTGGGGAACAGACTATTCTGTACTATGACATGAGATCATGCTTCCCTTTTAACACGTTAGTAGCATTCAGATACACTGGATGGTGATGTGAAGCTGTTGAACATAAACACAGGTGAAACAGGAAATATCAAAGCCTCATGTGTAGTGTATTCCTCAAATACGTGCTAGTGAAACAAAGGGTACGAGCTACTGTGCTGCTAACAGGTAAGACACCATGGTCAGTGCTGCGGCCTCGATTGAGAACAGGTGATGGTCCTCCACCTGCGGGCAGCTGCTCCTCATGAACTCAGCCAGCCGGAGCAGATACTCCAGGTTGTGGCCTGTCTTCCCTCTGCACACAGCGATCTGGGCGCCAATCTCCTCTGGGCTGGCTGGCCCCAGGTAGAGAGGGTTGTCAGAGGTGGCGATGTACACCAGAGCCTGAACGGGAGGCTGGTCCTCCCCGTTGGGGAAGAAATCCACCATTTTGGTCATGTAGCCGCCACAGACCGTCTCCCGCACATTGAGGTATTTCAGGGACTCCTCCACCTGTGAGCCTGCCACCTCAAACGCCACACCCCAAGTGGTCTCCTGTGAGAAGAGGAAAGCATGATAAGTCATGTACACTGGAAACTCCGCTCTACGTTCAGTAAACCAATAGGAGGCAGAAATTTCCACTTACGTCATCGTCTTCGATCAGCGTCACCACCCTTCCGGGCTGCAGAGAGGGAGGAAGGGAAAAAATAAAAACAGGTCAGGTAACGGAAAAGGCCCGATGCAGTTTCAGTCCCCTTCATCACAGCCTGAGCAAACTAATAACACATGTAAACACATCGTCGAGCTTACCAACTCGTCGTTCCCCCGGTGAAAGTTATCACCGTGCCAGAAGCGTCTCTTGTAGCCTTGAATGTAACCGACCTTACTCCTCTTGTACTTGAAGTCAGGCTTCCACACCAGTGACCCGTACCCGAAGATCCACAGGCTGGTCTTCCCGGCGATGATGTCTTGAGGCTTCATTTTTGATCAGTAGTTTCGACGGCGTTCAGATGAATAGATGGGATCACTTTTTCTATTGATTTCTACCAGCTAAGATGACTAGCTAGCTAGCGTTATCTTCCGTCGGTCCAGCAGCAGAGGTACCGGTTGGCTCGCAGGTATACCGCGGACGGTATTTGAGCCCAACTGCTTGGCAGTTGCGAAGATGGAGTTTCGCTGTTGATTTTGCCTTGCACTATGCATTGCCATTGCATTAGAGGTGCCGCATTATGCCTTAAAAATCCATGGCAGCCGCTTCGGCCGTTAGCTCAGTGTAAGAAAAATAGATAAAAAACCGTTTGGGCCAGCTGCTCCGCCGGCCGGTGATGGTTGGCTTTTAAAACAACCGAATTAAAAGATCGAGGTTTAGAGGTGTTACCGTTTTCAACGCGCAGCTTTCAACCGTGTCTATGGTCTGACGCGTTTCCTCGATAACATGGCGACGGCTCGTTCCTATATTTATACAGTCCACAGTACGCGGGCGGCACCTTCTCTATGTTTTCAACCAATCATATTCAAAGAGGCTTTGCCCCCTATTACTCTACCCAAACAGATTTTGGTGCGCCGAATAGGGCGGGGTTTGGAAACAAACTCTTTATACTATTGGCGTAAATTTGGCTCGCAAGCTTTCAATCCGATTAGCAGAGAAACTGTCACTCCAAACAACACAATCTCTGATTGGTCTAATTCGTAGTCACTCTATATATGCTTCAACACCGTCTGAGGTTGATTCGGCTGATGCAACTTCCCAAGGCGTTTCAGGGCCTCATCAGCAACATACCAAGACGTTGCATCAGACTTCCCTATAGGAGAAGCTCATTGGAGGGATACATGTAATTTCACCATTTGTGTCACAAAGAGAAGAAAAGCACACAATTCAATGTTGTATCATAATTAAAGGCAGCACAGATGCATATCACAATTTTACTAATGGAAACCAATTCTGGTGTGTAAGAGAGATAGACAGCACCTTACATAGATGTGTAAGAGAAACCTGTTATTTAAGTCCCACAGCTCAAAGATCCAACTGCACTGATTAGTGAGGGTCTCAGCATCTATCTATCTATCTATCTATCTATCTATCTATCTATCTAAAATTACTATTAAGTCAAACATGTTTGATTAATATTGACTTAAAGTTTTCATTGACCTCTACACTTGGACTAAATTGACAGAACTTTACAAAATAAGTCCACAGAGTATTTTATGTTAACAAAACTCAGTATGTGTTAGTGTCTAATGCCAAAAACTGTAATAAACAGAGGGAAAACTAAATATTTTAAAAACAAACAAAATTTTATTGATCTGTTTTTCCTGTATTCCTTGAATCCACCAGCCAGGTGGGGCCTTTCTGTGCATACTCTATCTGTGCCTTTTTGGGATCTCTCCTGGTACTCCGGCTTCCTCTCACATTCTTAAAGACATGCATGTTAGGTACACTGGTGATTCTAAATTGGCCGTAGGTGTGAATCTGTGAGTGTAAACAGTTATTCGTCTCTTTGTGTTGGTCCTGTGATAGACTGGTAACCTGTTCAGTGTGTACCCTGTCTCTTGCTGTATGATGCTGGGAAAGGCTGCAGCCCCATTGCAACTCTGAATTGGATAGTCAAGAAGATGGATGGATGCCTGTTTGGATGGATGGATAAAAAATATCCATTTAAAGATTTAAGTTCCCCCTACTTATTTTACGTTCAAATTTTATTGATTAATTCATTCATGTTTATAATTGATTGATTATAGTCAACTTTTTGGTTATTCTTTGTATGATGCCAGGCTAACAACAATTGCTTCCAGTAGGAGATTGCTAACAAGGTGCTTATAATCACCAAGTGCATTATTTTTCTTTTTCTGCTGCAGCTGCTCTTCCAAAGTCAATAATGTAAAAATGTGAAGTGAATCAAAACTGCCAAAACACTCAAATCAGTAAAGACAGGGGATGTACAAAAAGAGATAACATCAGACCTGATCAAATGTGCAAAAATGCCCACCACTCCTGTTAGATCTGACATAGCAGAGGCTCATCTGTGCTCGATGAATAGATTATCTATAAATAGCTGGCATTATCTGTCTTGATAAGAGGCCAGACAACTGTATCAGCTATTCATAAACCTAAAGCAACACACATTCCAGGTCTCTTAGTGACCCTGTGCCATAAATACAAGCCTCCAGCCCATCATGCCTTCATGTCCATATACTTCACAAGCCCTCTGCTACATTATCTCGTGTTACTCTCACCGCAGCTTGCCAAGGACTTCAGTGGCACCCACTGCTTCAAAGTTTGCACCCGTCCATTTATCAAATGTTCATTTGTCTTTGCCATCAAACTAATCTAAGATCATTCAAGCCCCATACCGAAATATTCCCATATGTATGTGGAATTAGTCCCAACATCCTTGTAACCTCCCTCCTCTTGCCTTTTTCTTTGGCGGTATACATACAACGCCTTGTGAAAGTAAGCATACCCCTTGAACTTTTCCACATTTTGTCATGTTACAACTAGAAATGTAAATGTATTTTAATGGGAGTTTACGTGACAGACTAACACAAAGTAGTGCATAATTGAGAATTGAAAAGAAAGTGATTCATGGTTTTTAAAAGTTTTTTCAAATAAAAGTTTGAAAAATGTGGCTAGCTTATATATTCAGTCCTCCGAGTCAATACTTTGTAGAGCAACTTTTCGTTGCAATTATGGCTGCAAGTCTTTTGGCATATGTCTCTACAAGGTTTGCACATCTACAGACTAAAGTTTTTGCCCATTCATCTTTGCAAAATAGCTCAAGCTCAGTTAAATTGGATGGAGAGTGTCTGTGAACAGCAATTTTCAAGTGTTGCCAGAGATTTAGATTGGATTTAGGTCTGACTGGGCCATTCTCACATGTGAATATGCTTTGATCCAAACCATTCCATTGTAGCTTTGGCTGTATGTTTAGGGTCTTTGTCCTGCTGGAAGGTGAACCTCTGCACCGGTCTCAGAGTCGACTCTGACCAGCTTCCTTGTCCCTGCTGATGAAAAGCATCTCCATTGCATGATGCTGCCGCCACCATGTTTCACAGTGGAGATGGGGTGCTCAGAGTGATGTAGAGTTGAGTCTTCTGCCACACATATCGCTTTGCATTTATGCTGAGATTAAATAACACACATTAGGTGACTTCTGAAGGCAACTGGCTGCAATGGATTTTATTTAGGGGGTCTCAGAGTAAAGGGGGCTGAACACATATGCATGCCACATTTTTCAATTTTTTTTTTTTTGTTAAAACTTTTGAAAACCATGAATCATTTTCCTTCCACTTAACAACAATGCACTACTTTGTGTTGGTCTATCACATAAAATCCCAATAAAATACATTTACATTTGTGGTTAGAACATGGCAAAATGTGCAAAAGTTTAAGAGGTTTGAATAATTTCACAAGGCACTGCAGACACACAGGGTACCCATTCCTGGGTAAATGTTCCTTTGTAGGTCAGAAACCTCAGGCCAGGTAACTAGGACAGGTCAGCTGGACTTAAAAGTAAACCAAGAAGGTGCTTGGAAGGCATTACCTACAAAGCAAAATTATCTATTGAAATTCTTCCAGTTGGTTTCTCTGGATCACATTCTGATTTAAGGTCAGTTTGAGTGTGAGTTAAAATAGACCTGCTTAATGTTCTACATGTGCTGCTCTAAAATTAAGTTAAACATAAGGGTACCTGGGGTTTCATATTAGTACTGATCACCTGTTTCTTGTGTGGGGGTTTCTTACTGACACCTAGTGTTAATTAATGAGACAGTTATAAGTGCAGGGCAGGGCAAGCACTCAGGAGGGCCATTACCAGCATTTTTATCAAACACATGAATAATCAAAAAGCATTACTCACTTCATTTAAAGCCAAATCTGAGATTTTAACAAATCAACCAAGAGTTGCAGCTATAAAAGAAAGCCAACTGGCAGTTTTCTGATTGTGACTGGGCAACACAGCTTCACAGAATGTCCACATTCCTCGCTTGCATAAAAAATAAAGAAGAGTTGCCATTTGATATTCTGCCTCAGGCATGGCATCAATTAATAGATTTTTCCTTTTCCTCGACTGAGAATAAGTAGCGCTGATTAGTGTGTTTGTCTGTGCCCTCGCTTGTTTTTGAGGATGCTTCCTGAAAATCCAAGTCATCTGTGCGAGCAAGTGCAGAATGAAATGAAAACGATGCGTGAGAAAAGCAGTCAGCCTGCACTGGCATGTTCTGCATTTTTTAATCAGGGAGGAAACAGGAACTGATGTCACTAGGTCACAAACAGGATGCTGTGATTATAACACAATGAAAATGCCTGGGTATGTTATGGACACCGAGAGGCCAAAGAGCAGAGCCTTAGCATGTGCAATTGAGTGTGAATGAGAGTGTGTTTCTGCCTATAGGTGTGAGCGTGAGGATGGTGGGAAGAAACTCTTGAGTGGTATCAGGCTAGGTCAGGTAGCAGATGACCAAAGCACGAGAGGCCTTTAACTGGATGATTAATCACTGTGATAGCACGTATGTTTTTCCTGAGCCAGGCTGGAATCTCCCTTTTCCAAACTTTGTTTAATACACACACACATAAGCTGAGGATGAGGATGCCTAGGTCAACAGGCTGACAGGATGTTAGGGAAAAGCCATCCAGATTCTCTATGGAGTGTTGATTGCTACCGATTAGGGGGTGTTGACTGTTGCAGGATTTCTGTTAATTGGAGGCAGAAGAGATTCTGATAATGTGGATGACACACACGCACACATACAGACATGATTTTTAATCACCCAGAACGAATTTAAACACTGACCCTTAAGGCGCTATCCCAAACCGTATGGAACAGTGGCTATCTTCCAAAAGATGAGAAGGGCAAAGGGTTGTAAGTGCAATCAGAGTGTTCTGACAAGTCAACTTTTCTACAAAAGAGATATTTTTATTTATGTGGAATCCTCACAGATCCGCTGGCTTCCATCTGGTTTCACCCTCCCCTCTGCTGGGAGCCTCAGTACCTGGTCCTCTCTACAGCTTTGTTTGCAGAAGAGTGGGTGGTACAGAACCGGGAATTGAAATATTGCTCTTAACCCTGAAGGGGAGGCAAGCAGTTGGGGAGCCTGCGAGTGCCTGAGTGTATTTTTTTTTATGGGAGGAGGTCTCTGTGGGTCATACGCACGGGACAAGAGGCCTGGCATATGCTGCTGTTTTTATGGCACTGCAGACTCACACCATGCTCCCCCACGGCATCTGTTTAGATGGCTGTGTGTGTGTGTGCATAGATGCGTGTGCGAGGTTTGTGTGTGTGGGGTGGGGGGGCGTGTATAGTGGTGGTGGTGGGGGCGTTCCCTTTTGCCCTGCGCCTGGCTTTGTTTCACCATTTCCAGCTTGAGGGGGTGGTATCCTTGGAAACGGATTTGAATTTCAAGCCAATTTAGGGTTGGAGAGAGAAACCAGGGGGTGGGTGAGCGGGGCTGGAGCCAACAGCATTTCCAGGAATTACTCGAGGTAGGGATGTTACATTTACCAAACATCCAAAACATATATTGCATTGTGTTAATGTAAGACAGCATTTTTCTTTAGCTATTGGCTTAAATGATCATCATTTGTAGTCAATGTCATACTTTAAAAAAACACCTTAAACACCTCAGAAATAATTTCCTTCAATGAATTTTCATGGAATTTTTATTCTTCAGAAGTTTGGTCCTTATAAATATGCATTATATACAAAATAACATTATAAAACATATAAAGAGCAGTGTGTCATATTTAAATTAAACTCTGGAAATAATCATTTTTAAAAAATTACATTATTGGTTCTGTACTTTTGAAATTCATTATAGGCAGGCAGTGGTGTGACAGTCTTTTCTTCTCACTTTGAGTCTCTGTTCTTGGTTGCATAAAAAAAAGATCTTTTCTATGCGCACACTTTTCCTTTCTCTTGGATCTTGCTGGCACTGCACTGACTGTTGCGCTTCTGTGGTTTTCTCTTCAAATCCCTGTTGATTTAAAAGTATTTTCCCTGTTTTTATTTATTTATTTTCGTAGTGCAAATGATCCAAGAACAGACAAGGGCACAAATTTTGCATTCTTAAGGCTTCTAGTGAATTTGGGCTGCATACAATCTTCACCCTTGCACTGACATGTCCAACCAGTTCTTTTCACGTTATTGACAGTTGAAGATTAGTTTCAGACATTCGTAACTCTCAGTGTTGGTGAGGTTGGATTGCGACACTGGGTGAGTTCACTCATCTCGACCCTGAGTCTTGCATAGCAGGCGAAGCTGGCAGGAGTGAGTGTAAGGGGGGCATTTGGAGTGGTCAAATGTTTAGGCACCTTTTTTAACTGATTGGTTGGCTGTCAAAGTCCTCATGATTATCACACAAGGCCAGGTCAGATATGTGGGGCAACGATCCAACTTTTTCCTCCTTTTTACTGTCCAGGTTGGCCAAGATTAGAAGTTAGTATGTCAAGATCCTCTGTCTGTCTTCACACCTTGTGCTGTCAGTCTTTTTGCCAGTCCATTTAACCATTGTCACAACTGAGAGAGGTCCTTCACTGTACATGTTTTTGCATACAAACACGGTCGACAAAGTTTCTCAGTTCTTTTTTCTTTTGCAGAGCAGAGTTTTCTGCCCTCTCCAGTTCTCAAGTGTTCCAGAGCAGCAGTGAACATCTAAAACGATCTCCAGTCTCTTCTCAGCATTTGTAAACAATCCAGAATATTATATTCTGCCTTGATTGTGTCTTTTTCCTCCTTCCCTTGTCTTCTGACCCCTCACAGTTTAAACCTGTGAGATGACAAAAAGAGGAATGATTGAGTTAGAACAAATAATTTGATGGTTTGAACAACATAAAAACAGTAAAACGACACAATAACAGCAAAGTAAAAAGAGTTTCCAAGAACTGCTTTAGCTTTAACACTCCAGTATCACCATTATATTTGGCTTGGAAATAAACATCTTAAAAATTCCACTGAAAGCCACAGCAGTAAAACATAGCACCTTTGAGACCAAGCAAAGCCAAACATGTGTGAGGAATCATTATAAGTTCTCACTTTAGGTCATCATATGGCCAAGATAAAGAGTAGCTAGCACAATTTAGAGAAACCAATTATTCATATGATTGGGTTTTCCCTAGCTGCAAGACTACAGTCTTTCTACCAATAGTCTCATCCACTCCCACAAATGTTGACGCACTAGTGAGGAATTGCGCACTTGGGACAACATAATGCATTTCAAATGGAGGATCTACGGAAACGCTGATGAAGATGTGATTTTTTCTGGCTTACCTCAGTTGCTATGACGCACTCTCTTCTCTCTTCTGCTATAACAAATACTGACTGGTACATGGAGTCTCTTGAGGAACATATCGTAGATATCCTACACTCTGGCTTTTCACTGCAAACACAAATCACACATTGCGTTAACCCAAACTAGAAGCACATGGCAGAGCTATGCATTAGGCATACACATGTGGCAAAGCAACAAAGAAGACAGTGCGGTACATAACTAAGCAATTGCTCAGTATATACTCTGCCAATGAAGAACAATGGTTTTCAAAGTTGTAGAAACAACTGGGACCCATTGTTGTGTTCAAATGATTATAACAAAGCATTAAATGAAGGAGGCTTCTCATTAACAGTCACTTATACTCAGCAGGGCCCCATATAAGCACACTTCTTTATGAGTGAAATAAATAGTAGGAGAAATGGAAATTTCCTTGTACTTTAACAGATACTGCAACAAAGTGAAAAAGAGTGTGAACATGATTTCTCTTACCTGCAAATTCTACTCAAGGGCATTTTATCTTCTAAACACTTGTCATAAATAAGACTTTTATCCTCTTGTGACTTTTCATCCTTGAACTCCTTTGATTTAGAGTTGTAAGAGTCCAAGTGATAGTTTTTATGAATAAAGTTTGATTTCTCTGAGTCACAGTCTACCTCCAGGCTGATTTTCTGGTTGGTGTTTTTCAGCTGGGATACTGGGATCAGGTTATCCCGCTGATGACTGGATAAGTTGTTCATAGTCTCTGTTTCTCCTCTCTGTCTCTGGGCCTGCCTGTGGATGTGCCTCAAAGCCAAGCCCACCATGCACAACAGCACTAGCAGCGCCACCAGCCCAACAGCCAGAGAAACCGCCGCCCACTGGAAGCCATCTTTGTTCTGTCCATTGGTCATGGGAGAGGTGACAGCAGCGAAAAAATCACATCGAGGGCCAGTGAAGCCAGTCGGGCAGGTGCAAGTCACTGGAGGCTTGCCTGGCCCACCACCTCCAGTACAACTGCCCCCATTGAGGCAGGACCGAAGGGAACACTCATTCAGGAGTCTGTCACAGTTGCGCCCACCGTAGCCTGCAGGACAGGTGCAGGTGTAGTCGTTGATTCGGTCTTGGCAGGTGCCTCCGTTAAGGCAGGGGTTTTCAGCACATTCATTGATGTTAATTTCGCAGCGCTGGCCAGTAAACCCTGCGCGGCAACTACACACTCGGGCACCACTTTGGAGCAGACACAGACCGCCTAGAGAAAGAGGAGACAGATCATGAGCATCAGTAAACACAGGTTTGAACAAAACTCAAAAGCTAACATTAGCAAACAAAATGAGACATATTTCGACATCAAGAAATTTCAAAATCAGAGAACATGATCTCCATAAACAATCCCACGAGGCCCCTTGAGTTCACACATCTCCACTGAATCCACAGCATGACCACAGCGCTGTGTATTGTTCTCCCAGCACAGAACAATCCCAAAGCCCTCCATGTTTACAAGAAGACAGAAATTGAACTGCGCTGGATATTTGTCCCCATTCATCAAATACCACAGCAAGCTGTGGTGACATTTACAAGCTGCTGCTCCAAGCTGCCGAGTGTTTATATGGAGGACAATAGACACCAAGTTCCCACCAATTCCTGTTGTTCCAGTTGCAGGAATCTGAAGGGGGGAAAAGAGCGAGGGGAAGTTCAGAAGGGGGGGTGGGAAAAGAGAAAAGGAAGGCCGTACCATTAGCACAGGGAAGCGACGTGCACTTGTCCACTTTCTTCTCGCAGTTGAGTCCAGTGTAGCCTCGGGGACACTCGCACATGTAGCTGCGCCCGTTGTCCTTCTCCTTGCATTTGCCATCATGGAAGCAGGGGGAGTCGGCACATGTCAGCAGGCTGTGCTCACAGTGGGCACCCTCAAAACCGGGGCGACAGGTACACGTGTAACCACTCTCTAGATTCTTGGGAAATGAAAAAAAAAAGTCCAGTGAAGCCAGTGAATCCTAAAACATAGAAATCAGCTTGCATCATTATATTTCCAACTTACTGTGCAAAACCCTCCATTTCTGCAGGGGTTGCTGTCACACTCCTGCATCTCCAACTCACAGTTGACCCCCGTGAAACCTGGCAAGCAAGTACAGGTATAGCTTCCCTGGCCAGTGTTCATACAGGTAGCACCATTCACACAGGGATGGTGATGGGTGCAGAAATTTAGGTCTGGGGGGAGAGGAGAAGAGTTTTTGTTTACAAGGTATCTGCAGGACCAAAAAAAGCCTATCTAACCTAATTTACTAATGCTTTCAAGTTAATTCAAATGAAAACAGTGTACAAGTAATATGAGAGGATCCTTTAAAGAGGAACATCAGTGGTGAGTCAAGTTGTCTGGCGTACCTTGGTCACATAATAGGCCTCCCCAGCCTTCCTGGCAGTTACACTGCCATGGCAGCTGGCAGGTACCGTGCTTGCAGGCTGGGTACTTCTTACACTCATCACAGAACGTGCCCTGCCAGCCATCTCTGCATCTGAAAAATGACAAAATAAGGTTCAAAGATTATTCACTTTATCCTTGTGTTATAGCGATTGTAATGTCATTACTGGCCACTTCAGCTTTATTAAATAAATTATCAAATGCCTTAGATTAACTGGAGTTACCAATCACACAACACAATATTAGTGGTTACCTCACTGCAGCTGAATGCAGTCAGTAGACGATTAATTAATGCACCATGTAAATCTGACAAATTACAAAGTAAGCCATTCATTTAGCTCAAAGTGATATCTTGCAATGATAAAACCTTTGAAAGGATGGCTTGTTATATTGTATTAGATGTATTATTTTTTAAAAAGGTAAGTTGTATTATGTCTGCATTACAAGCCATGTGAATACATCTACAAGATGTTCAAAGAGATGTATAAGATCACTTGTGGTGATAGAATAATACTAATGCAAAATATTGCTTTAAAGATTAAAAGATTAATGTTTTCCAGAGGGTGAGATCATCAGACTTAAGATGCTCTTTTAAAGTTACAGCTTTTTTTTTTTTGCTTAGTGATCAGAGACATGGGGGCAACTTTACTTGCATCTAAAGGATTTAACCTCAATTTGGGTAGGTTTTAATGGTGGGAATGATGGATTTGTGGAATTTGTGGAAAGAGGACAAAATAAAATTTAGGAGGAGTTTCTCACAGCAAGTGGATGAGTGTGTGTGTGTATGTGAGTTATCCACACTAGTGAGTGAGACAGGGTAGTGACAAGAAGGGAACATGGGAAGCGGAGAAGTCACTGAGTGATGCTGGGAAGAAAGAGAAAGAGAGGGCACAGACTGAAATGTTGTTATGAACTTTAGTCTCACTTGATGAATCACATGGGCATACTTTAGCTCATGTGAATCTTCAGATGATGAAACTGGTTTGTTGCACAGAAACTTAATTATTGGAGACAGAGTTGCTTGTGTCGAAGATGAAGTCCAGAGAAAAACAACCAAGGCTCACACTGTTCCCATATGTGTTCCTTCCCAACAGCCAACACATATTTCAGCACTTACAATTATTAATACTTACACACACTCGCCAGGTTTGGTGCAGTTTCCATTCCTCTCACTGCAGCCCTCCAGACAGATAGCTACAAGATAAAGAAAAATACCAACATGCAGTTAAGTACGCTGCTCTTTTTGCTGGTTCACCTGTTCCTCCTGACACAATGCATCAGGTGTGACAACTTCATAATTTCCAAACTGTTAAAAATAAACCATAAGTTAAAATGTCAGACAAGCCCCTCACACTCCATTAGGCATAAAATTACCAATGCTTTCCTTGAAATAGCCAGCTGTAAGCCTGTATGTTGAAGTACATGAGGCCTCAGCAGTGGCTCAACTTTCCTCAGAAGCCTTCATTTGATCTAAACCTGTCCGCCACACCCCCAGCTGCCACAGGGTGGGGAGAGCTGGGCTGAGAGTTTGTTTGTCCTGTTTTAAGTGTACTGGTCTTGTATGACACTGATTTGCAGGACAACATATCAGGCGACTGACAGTAAGCGGCCGGTTTAGTCCAGAACAGATGCTTGCTCTCAATAGCAGACAGCTGTCACTATTGTTGTTTGTGGTCTGCCAGAACCATATTTGCAGCTGCTACTACCGCGCGCCCAACAATGGAAGGGACTAAACATCGGTGGCGCGTGGCGGATAATAATGCCGCGATTAACCTTGGCGCGTGCAGTCGCCTGGGCTCCTTCTGCAGATTAAGTTACCAGACATGCGCACGGTACAGCACTTTCTATTCGTGCAGCATTTTATTAAACTCAGATTCACAGTTAGAAGAGTTTCTAGTGTTTGACTTCCATGGAGGCAAACAACAGGCAAATGCTCCCCTATGTAAGTTACTATGACCAGACTGAGTTAACAAACCATTTGTTTCATGTATAATTAACATTAATTTGACTGCTGTGCTGATGTGAAGTTCACAACATTAAAGCTAAGCGCCTTCAAACTGCACACTAGGCCCAAATGGCCGGGCTTTTTAAAATTTATGTATGG
Source organism: Etroplus canarensis (assembly GCA_015106775.1). Classification (NCBI taxonomy): domain Eukaryota; kingdom Metazoa; phylum Chordata; class Actinopteri; order Cichliformes; family Cichlidae; genus Etroplus; species Etroplus canarensis. The sequence continues at coordinate 14,577 of VUQH01031416.1, forward strand.
GAGTGTGTGAGAGAGAAGGCAAATTATGGTGTCTGAAAGATGCCCAATCTATCTTTCTCATGTATATTTTCTGTAGTCACTGGCGATTGATGTGTCTGTAATTGCAACACGTGAGCCCATCTGGTTAGAATTTGGCGCCACAGTCAAAATAGCACATGCCAATTTCTCTTTCACCGCCAAGTGACATGGATGACAGATCCACTGTCACCCATGTGGTCACATATCCAGCACATGGTAACTATTACTCTCACGGTGCCTCCTTCCAATATACTCTTTGATTAATTTGTTTTGGTAAAAAGGGGCCCTTGGTATTGTGGAGCCAAATGGCATTAAGCCTCGTCATACACTCATTCAGAGCCTTCCAAATCATGGGAGTGTTGGTCCATGATTTGGCCAAGTGGGTTTGCACAAGTATAATGTGCCTGTTGTCGTGCTAAGCCTTCTGTCCCCAAAACCCATATTCAATGAGTGTCCGCAAACCCACCAATTACACGTCAGAATTATATGATTACAAATTATATGAGGCAAACAACTATGAAAAAATGCATTCCACACCGAAATTGCCTATCAGACTTGCCAAATATCATGAGGTCATGTCTAGTTATAGCACTCAACATCCTGTAGCCTTAATGATGATGACCTAGGGGTTACACAACTTGCATCCTAACAACAGCTGATATCTGTAACTTCTGCATTTCTCTCTATAGGTGGAAAATATAATAATTAAAAGCAAAGGTCACCCACAAAGTTGGGACAAACTTTTCAGCGCCTCAGACAACTAAAAGTTTAAGGTAAGGCCTGTCCATCAAATCTTGCATGGTACTATTTCCAAAAATTAATCACAAAGGACAGACTCAGATCAAGTTCAAACAACCCAACAGGGCCAGAGTGGTGATAGAAAGTGAGCCAGATGGTTGTAAAATGTAGTGATTGTTTAGGTGATTGCTTACGTTCTTCACAGTATTTCCCCTTCCAGCCAGGCAGACAGGATAACTGTCCATCTCGGGTGCAGGTGTAGTGGCCAAATCGGTCATCCCTGGGTGTACACTTTTTGGAACAACTTTCTCCATAGTAACTTTCGTTACAGATGAACCGGTAAGAATATCTCAACTCTGTCTGCATTCCGGTCTGTATATCTTGAGACCAGTCAGTTCCCACACCCAGCTGTCTTTGGATAGCAAAGGAGCTAATCAGAAAGTCTTCGCTGTTGGTTTCTGAAAGAAGAAGAAAGAGGAGAAGGAAGTCAGAATTAATGGAGGAAGTTTAAAGTTAAAACCTGCCCATGTCCTGCTTTGATTATGGTTTTGTGTCACTTATGCATCATTAATGGCTTATGAGTTCAAAAGTCATCCACTTTTGCTTTAATAATCTGCCCGGTGCCAAGCCGCATCCCTTATCAAATCCCATACAGCTTAGATGAAAGATAAACTCAGGTTGAAATTTCCTCTTTCTTTCCGTCAGCAAAAACATTCCCAGGCCCAGTCCCCTCTTCCAAAGGGCAGAACAGAGTAAGGTGTAAAATACAGGAAGATGTAGTCAGGGGCTTTTGGCAGGCACTGAGTATTCTCACCAAAGCCCACAGCTCTTTCCCACGCCAAAAATAAACCAGAGGAAGTTCAATTGTATTGGGTATAAGAATGAAAAAGGTGTTCTGAAGTTCATAACAAAGGAATGAATAGGCGTGAAAATTGTCTGAAATGATGAACAATTAACAGGAGGTGGAGGGGAACATGTTGAGTGACTAAGCTGCATTTAATGGCCTATGTATTTATTTATTTATTTATTTATGCTTTTTGTGTGTGCAAGTGTGCAAAAGCTTTAACTGGCTGGAGAGTGTTAAATGTACAGACAGAGCTCCCTCCTGTGGTAAAAAAAAGAGGTTCCACTTACCTACAGGTAGGTTTCCATAGGGTGAATGCCAGGCTTCAATTATTAATGAAAATGACCCCTGAGGAGAAAACATACATTTGATAAATACTACTAGGGTTAGAACCATTGTTTTTAAGCAGAGGTTGTAATTTATGGGATTGCCAAAAGTCTTGCTTTATTTTTATTAGATTGAATAGGCTGCTGCTTGTTGAGAAGACAAATTTCAGTCACACTTAAGGCTGCATGGGGAAATATGTGTCACAGTGATCACTATGTGGCCTTGTGGATTTTGAAATGAACGACAAGACAGCAGCCCAATCTGTTTGTCGGCAGAGTATTACCTAATGATATATGGATTAGACGAGCTGACCAATAACCGGTGCGCTCCCAAAATGCATAGCAGTTCTCTGAAAACAACATAATAAAGATCTCTGCAGTAAAAAAAAAAACAAACAAATAAAGTGGATATGCATCTCCACGCCCTTACCGGCCATCCAAAGTTGAAGGGTATCTGAATCGGTCTAGGTAAAGTGCCACTGTCCTTGGCGCTGAAAGAGTTTGTCCCCAGCACTGGTGTCATTGTACTTCCAAAGATGCAGTTACCTGGCAGGACCGCAGCCTGGTAGTTCTTCAAGCAAATTCTAAAATAAGTCCTGCAGTTGGGTTTGCATGCGTTTCCGTTTGCAAGCACACCTTTCTGATTTCTGAATTCGTGGAGATCAAGCTCAAAAACTCCGGATCCAAATACCTAAAAGAGAAGGAAATATGATTTAAGAAAACGTCGTGAGGCTACAAGAAGATTATTGTGTTAAAAAATGTAAAAAAAAAAAAAAAAAAAAAAAAAAAAAAAAAAAAAAAAAAAAAAAAAAAAAAAAAAAATAAAAAAAAAAAAAAAAAAAAAAAAAAAAAAAAAAAAAAGACAAAAGGCAAA
>VUQH01031416.1:17396-36719 GCA_015106775.1 Etroplus canarensis
AAGGGGGAAGAAAAAAAAAAAATTTTTTTGTAAAAAAAAAAAAAAAAAAAAAAAAAAAAAAAGAAAAAAAAGAAGAAGAAACCCCCCAAAATAACCGGCTCTCCAACTGTCCTGCCCAGGTCTCAGGACCACCAAGGAGATGCGTATCCTCCTTCATACCTGTGATATTAACGTGGTGCTAAATGCGACGGTAAAGGTGAACCAGGCTGCCATCCTTCTCGTTTCTCCAGGGCAGCCGCGTCACCAGCCAATCACGCAGCAAGACCTTCTTATTCCGAAGTATTTACACCGAGGTAAACAAATAGGGCACAAAACCCCCCAAAACAGAATAAATCCTGCACTCCCAGGGAGTCCTCAGTAGCTCCTTGTTGCCGTGCGTCAAAAGCGCCCAGAAGAAGCGCTTCCAATCTCCAAGTTATCCAAAGGTGAGGGAAGACCAGTATCCACAGCTGTGTCTCACTCTGTCAGCAGGCGTCCTCTCCTTGCATGGTACTGTACTCCACAATGGTCACTCCGCTGTGTACGCGCGGCTCAGAGCTTGTTTTGGTGATCAGCTCGGTGCGTCAGTGCGCCACGGACGTTCATCACCCGTCTTATTACTACTGAATGAACCCTAGTGTGTCTCCTCCCAGATATAAAGACGTCCACTGCGCTGCTCATTACATAAACTGCCACTCACCCAGCTGACACCGCCCACTTCGCATATTCAACCCCCTTCTCTTCCACCCCAACAGTTATCCAGATTTAATACCCACTGGCAGAGAGATGGCTGACCACCATGGATACTGGGCGATTATTAACAAGCCCCAACATCTGTTAACTTATTTTTAGCGCACAATATGCCGTACGCACATTTACACACATTTCACAATGAGAAAGGACATTGTAGGAGAGCCGAAACTTCGAGAATGGAAAGCAGAAATTCAATTACCGCCTTACTCCGTGCGCCTCTTTGCCCTCGGTTCCACTCAATTGCACGCCTAATTAGCCCTTACTACAGCACTGGAGCCTTGCACACCCGGGTTATTCTTTCAGACCCCTCCGCTCTCTGTGGGGTCATGTATGCGCCTCCCCTGAGATGCAACACAAACAATGAAAGGAGAAAAGCGATTAAAGCCAAAAAAATAATAAATAAAAACCATCTTTTGAGTTGTTATAGTTGCAGCTGATTATGAATTTCACCTTGCTGGCCCGCAGATCAAGCCCATAAAACACCAGCGCCAACATGTAAACGCAACACAACCCACCGGAGCCCGATGAGAAGGCAAGTTTGTTTTAATTTAGGAACAGGCCTGTTCTCACCCGCCCTAAAATACGCTTCTTTTTGTACGCATACATACGCACATTATGCATTGTACTTGCATTTTTTTTTCCGTTATTTTGGTTGCGTTTCATGTAGTTGGCGGCGCGTGCGCCCCATCATGCCCACCCGTGCGTTTTACGGTTAATGGCAGCGTGCCTCCCATTGTTGCGGCGCGTGTCCCTCTCTCGCCCTCATGCGGGTGTGAGGGATGGGGGACATGACTATTCAGCTGTATGCAAATGAGCTCTCTCTCCCTCTCTCTCTCTCCCTCTCTCTGAAATAGCCTACACACACACACACACACACACACAAACACACACACACAGACTGTGCGCGCTTTCACCTCCACGAGTAAAACTGGTTTATTCATCCTGCGGCCTTTAACAGCTAATAGAAATGACTGCTCCAGGTTCCAGGTTTGAGTAAAAAGAAAACAAAAAAAGACTGAATTTGATGGCCTGAAACTGACAGCGGTGACGCGTCCGACTATTAAACTGACAATGTCTCTTGAATCCGTTTGGCGCAAAATAACCCCATGTGGACGGCAGTATAATGCGCAAAACTACCAATCAGACTGTTCCTTCTTGAATTCACCCATTTTATTCATTCGCTTTGCAATGAAAAGCGTTTCAGAGGAAATTAAAAATCTAAGAAAGTCTCTATTTGAATGGTGTCGATATGTGACTGTTTTCCTCAGTGTTTTCCCCTTATACCCACTGTCTTTTTTAAAAAAATAATCTCATTGGTTGTATTTGTTATCCGATCGCCCGTATCTCTCTCATTTACCATCTGGTGGGAGACTGGCAGTCCGACGCACCGTTTTTCTATCGTCTGTTCGCGGAGGGCACAAGCCAGTTTTCTCCAACCTGTTCATCTAAATTCTGCTTGGCATCAGCTGTGCGTTTGTGAAAAGGAAAATACAGTTAGAATGTTCCCTGTGTCGTGAACACTGGAACTGTGACAAAACTTAATGCTGCTCAGCAACACCATTTGCCCCAATGAGGAGGAGTGTTCTGTATGATCAGGTGGCTGAAGACAAAACACTGCTGTAGTCATCACTGAGCATATGCACTCTGCACTTGTTCATCAGTTAGTTTTTTTATTGTACCTGTACAATATATATGGAAACCTACTCTCTTCAAAAATGGAAGCCTATCTATTCAAGTACACGTGGCAGTACTAAGCATCCATTGTACTCAGCTCTCACTGTGTCACAAATTTATTTGTGGTTTGTATTTTGCTAACTGTCTGATAAAGATTCAAAGTGTCTCTAGCAAAAACTTCCTTCCCTGCTGAAAGTGGATTATCTATACTTCATGCTTTAAAGTATGTCCTTTTCCTTTGACCTCTACACGATCCCCGAGTGTTTGCATTTCATGTGTTGTTTCTGTGCACTTCTGAGAGTGAAAATGGAGAGCATCTATATTTATTCAGTGTTTATATGAGGTGGACACGGTGGACTGGTTGAATGCTTTTCATATTGACACACCTGTTGTGTCTTCAGTGGGTCCACAGAGACACAATGGCTTTAGCTTGAGTGAGCTGTGTAGCTCTTTTTTGTGTGTGTCTGACCTCGGTTGCTAATTCTGTTACTTGTTGACACTGTGATGTTGATGAGTCTTTGTGAATTAATGAAGTGATTTTATACAGAATGTTTCTCTGTTGCTGTTTGTGTGATTTATAGGAGCCCTATTTATTTGCACTTTATGAGCTTGGATTTTGTTTTGGATGATTGATTTAAGTTGTTATAAAGTTGTTATCACATCAGTTTTCCTGCCAATAATGATTCCTCATCATCATGAATATTTTCTTGCTTGTCTACTTTTATAGCCACGTCTCCAGCCCAGAGCCATAAAAAATGAGACAGTTGCAGTTTACAGTAGGTCTAACAGGTGAGTGCAGCTGATAACACAAAACTCTCTTCACTATGAAGACAGTGACATATGGGCTTTTTCCTTTTTTATACACAGCTGAAAGAAACCAAACAGCTTTACTTTTTATATCGCTGTCAATGTCAGGCTTGCTCAGATGCACATCATACATAGTGATATAGCTGTAAATGGCCTATTTACTCCTAGTTATATTTTGTCAAAAAGAAAAATCAGTGGTTTAGGAGTTGACAATTCTTCACTGGAAAATCAAAAGCAGTGAGACTTTTAAGCATGGTATGTAAAATTTAAACATGTGTTGCATGATGTCTGCAGTCACAAACATTTCCAAAAGAGGAGCTGAGGCAGAGTTAAGCTGCTGTCATCAAATGCTTTCTGTGGTTTTATTTATAACATGCCTCGGTTAAAAAGCATTGTATTCTTACACTCTTATGCAATGCCAGGCAGCAACTGGAGCCTACAACAAACCAACTGCTTTGGTGCGGCTCATTCATTCTGAAGCTATTTGGACCCATTCTCTAAACCACAAGCTGGGACCCTGCATATATTAAGATGTTGCATCAAAGCTCTCTGCTTTCCAGTAACACAGCAGGGTCTGACTGACCAGACTTCAGTTCATGCTCAAGCCTTCATCCAAGTGCTTTGATGTTTGCATGTGTGTGTGGCTACAAGCTTGTATGTGGGTGTCGTGGAAGCTGAAGAAAGCATACGAACTCATGTCTCCTCAGCTTCCTCTTGTGTCCCTCTACCCTACAGTGAGCAAACCCTGTGGGTTTGCTGGTGCACTTCTGATTGTTCTGTGATGCTTTTGTAGCTGTTTGTGGATTTGAGGAACACTGTGGAGAAAGCCACATTTCCTGTTCTCACTATTCTGGACAATTCTTATGAATAAACTGTGATCTGACAAGGAAGTGTAAACAGGTTGATCAGTCAGCGAGCGGACAAGAAAATATCTATTGTTGTCAATGGAATGTGAAGAATTCTGTATTAATGAACCAAGATGATGTCAGCCTTGCTTTTCAACACATAATGTTCATGGATAATCTGAAAACGAAGGGTGAACACTACTGTATAACACATCTGTAGTGACACCTGAAAATAGTTGAATATCTGACACGTTTTTTCTGATATGCTGCCTCCTTGTCAATCCATGTTCACTTTATTTATACAACTCTGAAACACTAACTGACCACACATGGCTTTACAGAGATTCTCCAACTTTTTTAGCTTAGTCAGTGGGTACTAATCTCAACGTTTGTGTGGACAGGGGCCATTTGGGAAAGATCATTTTGACATTGCAGGGTCTGTAGAATCAACAAAAATGTTATTATTTTGGTCCTAATAATATTTGTCTCTGATGCAAATTTCTTTGTGCAACCAGACTATCATATTAATCTTAAGTCTGAAACACTTGGAGTTATCCAAAAGTGGGATAGCAAAGGGACATCAAAAAGTTTTGTTCTGTTGTTTGGAGGTTTGTTCTTTTTAAGGCAAAAATCACATTTTCAATTCTAAGTTAAACTTTTTTGGAGTAGACACAAAGTTATAAAATGCCCACTTTTACAGTTTAGGTTAAAAGACAACAAAGGGAAGAAAAGAACAGACGCTGCTGGAATAAAATAACACATGCCAGCATTTAAAGCCTTGACAGTTTTACATTTCATAACTGGAAAACACAACTTAAAGGCATGTTACAGAGATGTAGCAGTACTAGAAGTGCATCAGGTGAAATGCTTTAGACTTCATGTCACATATAAATGACAGCAGACTGAGTTGTGATATACTACAAGAGTATGCAGTTGGTCATGTTTATCTGATCACATTAAGCTGGCTGATAGGCAGGCTGCTATACTGATTAGGAGACCCTGGCCATAGTTGCTGCTCAGTGGAGCTGATGTTTGAAGTCCACCTGGGCTTTATCGTAAATGTATCATAAATCTTGATTTAAGTGAAAGGAGGCCAGAATGTTGGAGTGGATTGACAATGACATCTGCTGTAAGACCAGAGGCAGACGGTAGATTTATGACCTGCTCCTCAGAGGTACAGGTTTACTTCCTGGCTGTGCGCTGGATCTGTCTGAGCCCCACCTGATAGACCTCCTTTCAAGGAGTTGCCGGTGACCCACATAAAAGCAAGTCAGAGAAACTCCATCATCAGATTTGAGTCTCTCTGGATTTCTCATTTTCTGTAGTTGCAGGTGAAGGAAATGACCTGCAGAGGTCAAATAATAAAAAAATTGTGGGGTTCTTTGATGAAAGCTGAATGAATGTGAAAGTTAAGCGTTTTGAAAGGTCCTTTAATATTTCTCTTATTTTGTTGACGCTCCAACTTAACAACAGCCATTTTAATTAAAGAAGCTGAAATCTGCCATGGGTACTGGGTTGAAAGAAAATTCAGACATAGCGACACTTCTTGAATTAATCATTTTTCTATTGAAATTTGGACTTCAGTGGAGCAAAATGCCCCTTATTTGTCCACCTTAATAATGTTTTTACTTATCTTCTGTTTTGGAACTTTTCTTGTCTTTCTCTGACTTCATAGTGTTTACTACAAACAGCACTGTGCCAGCACTGGCCTGGCCTTTTGGCGAGTACAGTGGCAACATGAACCAGCAGGAGTTGTTTAGCATGCTGCAAACTGCAGGGAAAGTGCCATCATCAGCACTCACCTTGTCTGAAAACATCATGATTTCAAGGAGGGGGTTGAGGTCAGCTTTATGTTATTTTATACAAATTCATGCTTATGGTTAGCTAGTTTTAGTTTTTCCTCAGACTTGTGGTGTTATCTAAATTTGCTTTGGTCTGAGTTTGGAAATGGGCTGTAGAGATGTTTGCCTTCTCTTGGATATAATGGTGGCAGATGGCATACCTTGTGGTGCTCAAAAACCAAAATTAATTAAATAAATAAAAAATAAATGTGAAAAATTGGTGTTTTGAAATCCTTTATCTGATATCAAAATCATGCAACTTCACAGTTTAACAGTTTAAATGGACATATAGTAGCACACGACAGAGAAATAGCTGCAAAATAGATTTGGGGGTGAACTGTTTCTCTAAAGCACAACAGATAATTATTCCACTAAGCTTAATATTAGAAGAGACTTATTTGTGGTGTAAAATCTGATTATACACAACAGCTTGGTTTTGTGTGTTAACTGAAGAGAAGTTTTTCAAAATTTAGCAGAACACTTTTTGTGAAAATCAAACAATTTTAATGTTCACAAAAGACTGCCAGTATTATGGAAAACAGACAGCAGGTTATGGGTAAGTTAATAATATTGACATGGAAATTTCTTATGGGACCTGGATGGAAACGATTTAGTAGAATGACACACATGCTGTGATTGCTGACATGAATTCGGAGTATGTGGATCGTATAGGTTTGCTGCCTTCAATCACCACACTTCAACTGTAGTAGCCATGGAAACACAGGCTATATAGGCTAAATATAGTGACAGCAGCTCCTGAAGTTGATAAAAGCAGCAGATATCATTCACCACCAACAAAGAGCCTTCAACATTCATTCAGACAAGTGCAAGGACTCCCCACTCAGAATGAATTTTTGGGCATACAGTCAAGACCTTAGCCTGGTGATGAATAATAAGAGTAAAAATGATGACATTGTGTTTAATTATAAAAACACACAATATGACTGTGATTCATACGTATTTTTTGTATTAATTTTAGTTTTTCAGGAGTTCATAATCAGTCATTTAAGAATCAAATTAAGCCACCCATGAGAAGATCAGTAAGTGAGAGAATCCACTACATAAATCCCTCCCTAGATGAAATGAATGTCCCAGCGGATTGGTGCCACAAATACGAGTGTTTGGGAGTGAGAGTGAAGTGGGTGTAGGCTACGCAGTGTCTCCAAAGCCTTAACCACAATGAGATTAGTGTCAGTCGGCAGCTTTAATCCCAATAGTCTCCCAGCAGCAGCACCAGCAGCAGCATCAAGCTGGCCCACTGTTAGCCGAGAAAAACACCAATGGGAGGTTGAAGGGAGTGGGCTGCAGAGACTTAACCAAATAATGGATTAATCAGATACAGTTAGAGGAGGAGACGTCCTTCTGCATAATATGTAAAGCAAAACAAATGCCAGGTTGACAGCAAAACAATAGTGTCAGATGAAGCAGGCTGAGTGATATCATAGAGGAATGGTTTGGCAAAATGTTTTTTTTTTTTATTGTGAGGGTGGGACCCTAAATAGGTTTAACAAATCCTATTGATATAAATCCGTTCAACACTGAAATGCTAGCTTTAGGATGCGAGTCTAAACGGACTATATAAAAAATGGACATATCCTGGAAAAAGAATCTAAAGCTGAAATTCCTTAAAGCTGCATTCCTTCTGATAGTAAGCAGGGTGCGACTTCTCTGGTCGCAAAAGGATGTCCGTTTATATAGAACTCTATGGGAAAAATGATCCCACTGCTAACTTGAAATGGGACCTCAGTAAACACTTTCCTGCTGAGTTAATGGTGAACATGATGTTTACTCTGTAAAATATGGTCCTTATTAGAATAAATTAAAAAAAAAAAGATGATGAAGCAGGTTATGCTTACCTTATGACCTATCTTGTGACTGACAAATTGCTACTGTATGAGTGTGCGATTAATTAATTTTTTTCTCTCTGCTTTATTTTTTGTTTGGTTTTACTGACCAATTTTATTTTTTTTAATATATACAAATTTAAAATTTGATGGCTGCAACACACTTAACAAAATATGGGATTTGTTTATCTATATATGCAATGCCTGGCTCATCAAACAGCTGCTCAGACTTAAGAAAACCATGTATTAGTGAGGCTTATTGAAAAAACAAAACGCTTCGGCTCACTAGGGAACATAAAGATTGGACTTTGGAGGAATGGAAAAAGGTCATATGTTCTGCTGGTTCCAGATTTACCCTGTTCTCAATTGATGGGCACATCAGGGTAATAAGAGAGGTAGATGAAATGATGCCTATTGTACAAACCTGGTTGGGCAGTGTTCTCATCTTGTGTTACATCAGTTGGTCAGGTCTACATTCAGCAATATTGTACCCAAAGAAAAGGTCAGCTGAATACCTGCATACACTGAATGATCAGGTTTTTCCTTCAATAGATGTTTCTTCCTCGATGACATAGTAATATTCCTAAGACGACAGTACCAGGATTCATTGGGCTGAAATAGTCAAAGAGTGACTCAGGAAGCACAAGATATCATTTTCACACATTGATTGGCTGCCACAGTATCCAGATCTTAACCCCATTGAGAATCTTTGGAATGTACTGGAGAAGAATTTACATGGCGGTCCGACTCGATACAAGAGCTTGGCGAAGAATTAATGCAACTCTGGATAGAAATAAATGTGACATTGCATAAGCTTATCAAATTGACACCAATTAAAGCATGTGCCATCATTAAAGTTAAAGGTGGTTCGGTGAAATATTAGAGTGTGCGACTTTGTTTTTGGCTGGGCAGTGTGTAACACTGATGTAAAAATAACTCTACTGTTAAAAAAGTTTACTGATTAACTGAGGAAATTATCAGTACTGAATACTGAAACTAATTGGCCTCAGTATCTTTGTGTTCCAGGAGTGTGATTCTTTCCTTTGAATATACAAATGTCCCTTCGCTGAAGAGGACTGTGAGATGCAAATCAACTCAAGTCAGTGCTATAAAACTTTAAGACAGAACTGCTTTAGGGTCAAATTTATAAATGCTATGCAGTGTATTATCACGGGACCACTGTAGGACTGAATGTTTGTGAAAAGTATCAGCAGTAGCCTTTAGCCAGCACTCTAACACACCTATCTATCTTTTCAGAGATCATACCTGCAACACCCCCACCCTTTTTGGCAAAGAATGAAGTATTTTGCTTCTATTTGCTGCAAAAACTTTGCTCTACCCACTGATTCCCCACCAGAGACATCTCCTGGCTCCTGTCCCCTCCCTTCCCCTCCGACGTTGGTACGATCCAAAAAGCCAGCGGTTTGTTTGCTTGGGAAAGGAGAATATCCTCTGAGGTCAAGTCAAACAGGATGTGCTAGAGTGTGGTCCTTTGCTCCTATTGGCTCTTTGTAATAACGCTCTCAGTGGGGCTAATACACACACACACACATGCACACACACAAACACTTTTGGACATGTGCACATGCACATCTGAAATGCCATACCTAACAAACACAGGCATAGTTTTGTGAAATGCTTCTCTGACAGGCTGACAGTTGTATTTACCCTAAAAGAGCAGTTTGTGATTAAAGCAGCGTGGTCGGAGCAGGCTTGTTTGAATAAGACGTTGCGTTGGGAAAATGTCAAACACTTAAACTAATAAACAGAGACCGCTGCAGATGAAGACACCACTTAACAAATCAGAGAAACTGCTGCATCAGCAACTGCTCATGGCTTACTTGAATTCACTGATTTTCTTTTTTTTTTTGCTCTAACCTCCAGCAGCCCCTACAAATGTTTGTAACTCCAGCATATCTAAGCAAACAAGATTTTACTGTATGAAACATGCCCTAATTGCCACAGAAATCATATCCCCACTTCATGCTTCGTGCCAATAGTGTAAGAGGAAGAAAGAAAGAACAAACAAATTGAAATTATTGTTTACTTGTCTTTAGTTATCTAACAAATGCACATTTTTTGCTTAAGTGTCACATTTCTGTAGAGGACTATCTGTATCAGCTAATTACAATGATCTGATAAATCCCCAAGAATAATACCGTGTCCAATTTTATCAGAAAATAATTTTGAGTTTGTATTTATTAACTGTTTGGCTCACTGACTTAAAGAGAAACATCTTGTGTTGGTTCGTATGCAATTTTTCAACTGCAGTGGTGATATTCAATCTTCATTAGAGGTTTTTGTCACTCAGTCCGCTCAGTAGTCACATAAACAAACACGTACAAAGTAAAAGAATGAATAAACAGACATAAGAACAAGCAGAAGGAGACCAATCTGGACTCCTCATGAGCCTGATGTCACACTGTGTTTACTTTTACGCAGAAATGGTTCTGACTTATGGGTGGTAACACCTGTCTGAAACTGACCTATTGTAGGATCAGTGACAGGACAATGTGCAGACTCATCTCGGTGTGAATAAGGAAGTGAAAAAAAGATATATTATTAATAGACTAAAACTAAAATGTAGTTTTGAATAGTAAGGAATCATATGTTTTCTAACCTCGCCTGCCCTGTGCGGCAGTCAGTCCAGAGCCTCCTGTGGGAGCATCTGAAGGCAAAATAGTGGTCACATGGTGCCTGTCACATGACTAACAACTTCTGACAAATCGTTTTGTACCTAAATCAGTAAGTCTAAGTTTACAGAAATCTGATTATATAAGAAAGTATGGATAAAATGTTCTCCATTCTCAAAATATACTGTTGCTTTGTAACCAATACTTTAAATATGGCAGTCAAATTCCTAATGTCAGGCATACTTCGACATACTATGTGTCCTTTATGTAATTGTATTAACAACACTAGTTGTTAAAATTATAACATTATGTTCTAGAAAATATATCTATTAATGATTAACCTACTTAATCCTGTATAATTAAATTTGAATAAAAGAAATAAAAAACAGCAGCGCAATGAATGCTGATAGGAATAATTGGATATTCTACAGTACATCATAACAATATATGTAAATATTTATAAAAAATGACACCCATCAGGTATACGTGCCTGAATGTGAATACTGCTGTTTTTGGTTTTAATTTCAAGGAACACAATGCAATGATAGTAGGCAAAAAAGATTTTGCTCTCTGAGCAAATTTGCACAAATTTGGTTTGCAGCAGTGACTTTTTTTTCTTGACCTTTTATTGCCTATGGACCAGATTTTGCTCACTTTTTTGGCTTACTGGGCTTAACTGTATCATTAAACAGTAAACAGTGCAACTGTGGCTTCAGTTTTGCTCAGGCAAACTGCAGACAGTTCATTTACCATACCTTTTTTCTCTGCAGTCCCACATCTACTGCATTTCACTTCAGATGACACCACTATGTCACTGAAAGGTTAATTGTGTCATTTAAAGGTTGTGGGCATTTTTAAAAACAGATTTACAGAGAGGAAAGTATGCATTTAACTGACATCACATGTGGATAGAATCACAAATTTTAGCAACATGAACTGAGTTCATCAAAGTGGGCAGCAAGAAAAGGACTTAAATAATGTGGTAAGGGTTTGTTAGAACATCCTAATAGGGGACGAATGGCTTGGAAATTGAATCAATTAGGAAGAAGAGGTCAGAGGAAATGGCCCAAGGGTTAACCCCACCTTTTATCCACGGGAAGGGCTGTCTACTAGGCCAACTGGCAACTTGGTTCACGACGGAGAGAAAGCAATAGGCATACAATAACTTAAATGTCCTATGCAAAGGATGGTCCAGCCTTGATAGCAGAGATTCATATTGCAGAGATCACCCTTTTCCCAAAACTTGTATAGGAGAAAAGGGTGTGCACACAAGCATATAAGGACTGTTTTTCATATTTGCATGAAAATCCTTTGCAGTCAGTGACTGCCTGAAGTCTAGAACCCATGGACATTATCAAATGTTTTACTGTAGTCACTTTCAGTTACTGCTTGTTTTTAGGTCTCTGCCTTAATTTTTGTTTTCAGTCAAAAGTGGGTTGAGAGCTGGTGACTGACTTGGCCACTGAAGAATAACCCATTTCTTTTCCTTGAGAAACTTGGGTTGCCTTTGCAGTATGTTTTGGGTCATTATGCATTTGCTCTGTGAAGCAATATTTAATCAGTTTTGCAACATTTGGCTGAACCTGAGCAGAGAGTACAGCCCTGAACACTTCAGAATTCATCTGACTACTTCTACCAGCAGTCACATCATCAATAAATGCTAGTGACCCTGTACCACTGGCATCCATACATGCCCATCCCATAACATTGGCTCCTCCATGTGATGTGGTATGCTTTGGATCATGAGGTGTTCCTTTCCCTCTCCATACTTTTCTCTTCCCACCTTTTTGTTAAAAGGTCATCTTAAGTTCATCTTGGTATCATCAGTCCAAAGCTTGTTTTTTTCTGGGCAAGCTCTTTTAGAATTTTTTTTCTGATCTGTCCTTCCTTTTCTTGAATTTGTGAATGTACTATATTGTTGATTTGGCCACCCCTAAAATTTTTGCTATTTGTCTAATAGGTTTATTTTGATTTTTCAGCTTAATAATGACCTCTTTCACTTGCATCAACATCTCTTTGGTCCTCTTATTGAGAGTTTCAGTGAATAGCTACCAAAGGCAATTTTAAGACTTGGAATCAACTCCAGATCTTTTATCTATGTAGTTTGTGATAGAACAATGAAGGAACAGGCCTCACCTGTCCATAAAACAGCTAGGGAGCTGATTGTCCCATTACTTTTGAGCCTCTGAAAATGGGGGACTATGTCTAAATATGGCTGTAATTCCTAAACAGTTAATGTAACTCTTTTTTCAGACCCCTTGAATTTAAGCTGAAAGTATGCGCGTCGATCCCAATTTAACTGTCTGTTTTAAAATCCTCTGTGGTGGTTCACAGAGGTAAAATACTAAAAAAAACAACAACAAAAAAACAAAACTGTCATTGTAGCAAAACGTGTGGACCAATTGCATATTTATATACACCACTTAAGTACATGCAATTTAGAATAATCTTCAGATTCTACCACTCTGCCTTCATGTGACTACGATACAGTGTAAAAGCAGACTACACTACTTTATTTGAATCTGTTACTGTAATGGAGAATGGACTCATCCTCTATCAGCAGGGAGAACTTCTGGCTGATCTGCTATTCAGGGATTCCACACCTCCACTTAACACTGATTAGCTCAGAGCCTTTCCTGACCTGAGTGTGTGAGGAAGAGTAGGAAGATCTGAGGTGCAATCACACTGGGCAAATAACAAAAATCCCTGCAGCTTGACAAATGCTTCCTTAATTGAGTCGTCTAACACAGGGTTGAGGAGTAGAGGATGAAACAAAGGAAGTATGTAAGGAAAACTCCTGAGCAGGAGGATGAGAGTAATGATATTTCTGTTTATCTGCGGAGATGGTTGTGGTGTATTTTTGGATGGCTGCTGTTTTTTCCTCCGTAAATTCCAGGTTCCGGCTGTTTTTCCTTCTCCTTGTTCCCAGCCTGTGAATGCAGGGCCGCTTCCTCTCCCTCCTTCCTATTCTGAGCCTCTGATTGCATGGAAGTGGGGGTGGTTAACAGGATAGTGTGTCTATACGTGTGTGTGAGCAGCAGGGAGTAGTATGTGTGTGTGTTGTGAATGTTGGGGGGAAGGAATGTTGCAATATGTATTTTTTCTGTCAGTCGGTTTAAAGTAATGAAAGCGTGTGTGCCTGAGTGTCTTGGGTGTTGGGTGTGGAGGATGTAACCATTAAAGAGATCAGCGTGTCAACTGTTCCCCAAGTGCTGCTTTCTCCGATCCAGCTGGCGATGGGACGTGTGTGTGTGTGTGTGTGTGTGTGTGTGTGTGTGTGTGTGTGTGCATGTGTGTGTGTGTATGCACTCTGTGCCCTACACGCTCCTCTCAGCAAGGAACAGACAGATGGATCTTTGCTTTGGCCAATGTTGTCTGAGTCTGGCTTCTGATCTAACTGTACGGTCCTGCTGCAGGCCAAATTACTCTGCATCTTTCCTTGTAAATTAACCCACTTTTAACCGAACAAACAGAGAACTGAAAACACCCTAGAGGAAAAGATTAACACATATAAATACAAGGTTTTTATCTTTGCTACATAGTTACATATGATGAACATCAAGTGCCTGAAGTTATTTCTTGTCACTGCATGTCAAGCAATAAACATTGCATATAAACAACAAGGTGAGTTTGTTTTTTCGCCTTTAGTTGCTATGCGATCACCCATGTTGATACAACATTAATCTTGGTAAAACATTTTATTTGTCACCCTGGAACAGGGGACTGACTTCTTATCTGGTGATGTCTTCATTTAGACACTTTTACTAGTTTATAAACTCAGTCCTGAAAAAGTCAGAAAAAGAAGGTTTACTACAGTATCTGTAAGCTGGTTCAAGGTCAGATAACCAAAAATGTTATTTTATGATTATCTTCTGTTTGGGAATGTTTACATATTTAAATCTGATCTTACATCTAACTAATGATCTGTAACCTTGGATGCTGATTGCTTGATGTTATCATAAACACTTCAAAAAAAGAAAAGAAACACATTTCTAGTTCAAAACTGTGGACTTAGTCTTTAGGCTCTTCATTATCAGCTCAGTCTTGCCGTCGTTTTGCCACTTATAAACAAAGAGTGATATATTATCCCCCTGGAAAGCGCAAGCACAGCAACACATGACTCATATTTTGTCGGACAAAGTACAGCTGAATTTGTGTTTAAGCTTCAGGGAAATAAAGCTCAAGAGCAACTGAAAAAATGAAGAAGTGCATAAAAGTGCATTCATTCATTCCCTGACCAAAGTCATAATTTAAATTAGTTCGGTTATATCAACATTTATTTTGATATTATCTTGTTCTTCATATTAAATTTTAGTAATCTTCATAGACTGTGTATCAACCTCTGGGACTAATGACGCTGATGTGGAAGTGTCTTAAACCTGCATTATTTCTAATGGCCAGCAGGGGTGACTCCACTGGCTGTCGAAAAAGTCTGATTGTTTATACTCACGCCATGCTGGTGCCATTTTGGATGCCCTTTTGGTTTCAGAATGTCCTTAAATATTCATGGTATACATTCAACAAAGTGCTGGAAACGTTCCTCAGATTTTGGACCATGTTGACATGACAGCATCACTCAGTTGCTGTAGATTTGTCAGCTGCACATCCATGACCACCACATTTCAAAGGTGCTCTGTTGGATTGAAATCTGGTGACTGTGGAGTCCATTTAAGTACAGTGAACTTACTGTCATATTCAAGAAACAAGTTTGAGATGATTTGAGGTGGAATCAGCCATTAGAAAAAAGGTACACTGTGGTCATAAGGGATGGAGATGATCTGCAAAAATACTGTGGCAGGCTATGGTATTTAAATGATGCCAAAGGCCCAAAATGTGCTGAGAAAACACCCTTGCAAGGCAGGATGGATCTATGCTTTCATGCTTTTTATGCCAAATTCTGACTCTACCATCTGCATGTCACAGTAGAAATCAAGAGTCATTAGACCAAGCAATGTTTTTCCAGTCTTCGATTGTCCAATTTTGGTGAGCCCATGTCAATTTTAGCCTCATTTTCCTGTTCTTAGCTGACAAGAGTGTCACCTGTTGTGGTCTTCTGCTACTGTAGCCCATCTGCTTCAAGGTTTTACATTCGGAGATGCACTTATGCATACATTGATGTAACAAATGGTTATCTGAGTTAATATCACCTTCTTATCTGTGCTGCAATCTAGTTATTCTCCTCTGGCAAAAGCAAAGCATTTTTGGTTCGAGAACTGCTGCTCACTGGATATTTTCTCTTGTTCAGACCATTCTCTGTAAACCCTAGAAATGGTTATGCAGGAAATCCCAGCAGATCAGCATTTTATGAAATACTCACACCGGCCCATCTGGCATAAACAACGAGGCCATGCTCAACATCATTTAAATTACATTTCTTCCTCATTAAGATGCTCAGTTTGAACTTTAGCAGGTTGTCTCGACCATGTCTACATGTCTAAATGAACTGAGTAGCTGCCATGTGATTAGCTGAACAGGTGTACCTAATAAAGTGGCTGATGAGTGTAGATGTCTTTAAGAAAATGCCCATACTTCTCTTTGATTTATTACCTTATATTAATACATTTGTGCTCTCAGTCAACAGTTTCAAATACTCTCCAAATACAGCATAATGTTCATTCTATAAATTATGGTCCCATTTAAAGAAAAATGATACACAGTGCAGGATATGCTTTTGGGCATGAGTGATAAGAAATGCCAAACTTGAATTTTAAAACCGGAGGCTACAAATCAAGGGTTAACATCATGGTGCCTACATCCACCTTTTAGAGATATCCTATGGTCATGCTTTTCTGCTTTCACTGTTTTCATTGTTCTTCCAAATCTATTTCCAGGTTTATTAATTGTTTGAATTTCATTAGGTACATTTTTTTAACCTTATATTCTCAAAGTAATCATTTTAAAAAACCAGATAAAATAAAAACTTTTCTTATAAACATCTGAATAAGAGAAAAAACCTAAATTTTCTGACTTTCTGGCTGTGCTCTTTCTGTGCATTTTCCCCTAATCTGGATGCAAGTGTATCCCTCCTATAATTTGTCAAGAGTTAGACATAAAACATTAATACCTTTCAGAATTATATATGTTAAAATGTGCTAGCTTCACTTAGTGTGTAGAAAGAAAGCAGATGTATATAATCATCCAGGCATGCCCAAAGATTACCAGACTTCTAAGGCACTCCTATAAGCATGGTATATCTTGTTTAATATAAACTGTTTTAATTCTTATGTTAAGATGGAGCCAGGCTAGCTGCTCCCCCACAGAAACCTTTAAAATATGATGATTTGGCAACGTAAAAACTTCATATTTAACAGTCAGATGCAAGATTGATATTCTCAACCTGTTTTCGGTCAAGAATATTTTTTTTTGTTTTTTTTTTTTGCAAAAAGCCAAATTGTACTCTTAAAATGATCTCTATCAATGCTGACTGCATTTACAGAAGCTGGCATAAGTCAAAAGCAAATCATTGAGTGTGTGCCCTCTGGTCCCTTTGGATGAATATCTCAGTGTTGACATAAAAACAAAGACACAGTGCAGCCTGCTTCTCTGTTTATTGTACAACAAATCACCTAAATTACTCCCATCTTGGATTTTCCCTTTGGTTGTAGTTTTTAGATTCAACACCATCCTATGCTGTTGAAAGTGAGTATAAAAGGAACCAACAGGAAGAGTTACGCACACACATGTGCTTGCAAACAAACACATCATCACACAAAAAACCCCACAAGTTGTGCAAAGCACTAGGTCAGTCTTGCTTTGCTGAGCGGGAGTCTACCATTTATCTTCTGATTCCTCCATACTGAGTGTTTTATGAAGTCTGATTTATCAGATTTACAGTCTGATGAGTCCCCCCAGCACATCCAAAGAGGATGATTTCCCCTAACACTAGTAAAGTAAACAGCACAGTGGTATTTCCCCAGTACTATATTTTACTATCATTTGGTGTTCAAGGAAATGCATGGTGAATTTGTAAAAGTATTTTTAGCATGTTTTTCCATCCATCTCACACGCTAAATCTTACATTTTGTGCTCTGCCTGCTTCCTCTCAGGGACTTTCAGGGATATTTGGGCCGACAGGAGAGATCTTTGAACTCTTTCATTCCAGTAATATCTAGAAGGGTGATAAATGCTGTAGCATTTGCTAGGGAATATGAAAAATGTTTTTTCTCCAGACAGGCAAGAGCTTTCTGCTTCAAAACATATATTCTTATCTTCTTTCTCTATCAGAAGGTTGTCTGGAATTTTCAGCTGAAAGCAAAGTGATACGGGTGGTGTTATCTGTGTTTAGACTACAAATGTTTATGAGCAATATAGTTTTGAGTATAGCAGAAAACAGACCCTTTGTGTGAGTGTGTTTATGTATGGTTCATTGTATAAAAGTGTGCATGAACACCAGAGTTACACTGTCAGTTTGGAAATGAATAAATAGGCAACTCATCCTTGCTGAGGTTTGTTTTACAGGGATAGAAGGAATTTGTCTTTTCCTGGACTCATACATCAATATGGCAGATGTTTCCTAGAGGATGGATCACAAGGCCTTTCAAACGGATTCAGAAACTACCTTAATTGCTGTTTGTTTTGTCTCCCTCCACCCCCCCTCTACTCTCAGTCTTACGTCAAACATCTGAGGAGCATTTTCAAGAACAAAAAGGAACTCATATTGCGGCTGCAAATTTGGCTCTGGGACACACGGGGATCTGGGTATTGTTTCCCCACCTTTTATCCATCCACATTTGATCTCCGCTCCCATCCACAGTTCGAAATGCGCTCAGTCTGCTCAAGCTTTTTTCTTTTTAACTGAATTATGAATCCCATTCATGATACTCGTGGTGTTTTTCCATGCCCGAGATGGGTATTGGGTGCTGATAGGATATCAAGCACACCTAAGTGCTTCCCTTTCCTCCCTCTCTTTATTTTCTTTCCTTTTCTCATCGGCCTCTGCCTCTCTATCAGGCCCCCCACACATGCTCTGTGTCACGTCCTGTAGCGGACAACAGCCCTACCTTCCCTGAAAGGCACAATGATTCCAGCCATAGATCAATCCTCTTCACATGTACAGAGCTGATTGAAATCTCAGAGAAAAATGAATGCAAGCAAGATTTGTCATGTTTTCCTCTCTGACTCTTGTTCTTCTTACGCTCAAACCTTTTCTTGAACAGATTGCTCTTTATTCTTTCTTGTTTTCCTATCCATTGGTAATCTGTGATGCAAATTGGTGAAAAGATTTGAAGCTCACTCTTCTATCAACTCAGTCTGCGTGTTTATTGACCAGCAGCCATCTTTCAGCCCTCATCTTCGTCAGGTAGCTCTGTGTTTGTTGATGTTGTCTTAGTAACAACATGGGTTGCCAAGAGTCATTTAACCACTGCTGAAATTGATTACTTGGTTGTGTTTTAAAATGTCCACAACCCTAAAGCAATTTGTCTTATCATGGGAGTTTCTGAAGAGAAACTCTAACTGCACTTCTTCTTGAGGTTGTACAGTCGAGATGATCATGATGAATGGTGTCGTCACTCAAACTCATGGCTGCATTTGCTTTGAGAACAAACTGCAAGGTCTTACTGATTGGCATCTTGGTTTCACATCCCAGTGGGAAGGGAGGAATGACCTCATGTTCAAGTGACTCAACATTTGTCTTAAGTAATACACTATGTGTACCAGAATGTCAGCACTATAATGAAATGATGTCACACATAATGCAGTGACATATGTGACTAACCAGCATTACTTTAGAAGGGAAGATATTAGCTCACTACATAGTGAATGGTATACTGAATAATTTGGCCATATGTGATTTGGGAGAGTTGTTTATAATTGCTGCCAGCCCCTCGCCCTCAACATGGCAGTGGTGATTCATGTGATTGAGAAGAGTGTGGGAGGGGAAGTGGGGTGGAAGGGGAGGAAGAGAGCCAGGAAGTAGGGGGGGAAAGCTGGTCTATCAACGAGGCCT
>VUQH01031418.1:0-11010 GCA_015106775.1 Etroplus canarensis
GTGTCATACAGAGCCTTTGGCTGCTCCCTTGTAGTCTCCCCAAGTAAGGGGTTGCCAAAGCGGATTAATCTGCATTGGCAATTTGGCAGAGGTGTAATGGATGCCCTTCCTGACACAATCCTTCATGGTGAGAGGGGCTTGTGTCCCCACCTGGAATCGAACCAGGGACCTTTTGCTTGTAAGGCGAATGCAAACTATACACAACATAAATGGTTATTAATGAAATTTAATTTTTTTGTTTCAGCTCAACCAATTAAACATTTTTGATAACTGCCTAATTTATTGTAAACTCATTTCTTCTTTCAAATGTTAATAAATGAGCTATTTTTCTTAAAACTGGTGTGCAGTTTATTAGCATTCACATTTTTTTAGCTATATGCATACTGTTGGTGTAAGGAGTCATGTGACGGAATTAGGTAAAGGTAATGGCTTAGGTGGCTAACCTCACATGGGCAGAAATGCCTTTTTCATGGATGCCATATCCTTTTTTGTCTTTTACAATGATGAACTGGATTAATACATGAATTAACTCCCTAGTCTGGAACTCACTGTAAAATCACCTTTTTCAGTCCATGTATAACCCACAGTTGATATTATTTTGGCCATAAACTGTACAAAGGTGCTTTGCGAATATACCTAACTCTAAAAGGAAAGTGAAACAATTATATATAAACAACAAGATGTGAACACGCTTAATGACAAAAAGATTTTAAATCCTAAAACTTTATAAAGACTGATAAATTTAAGGTTTATAAATCACATTCATTAGTGAGCAGTTACAGTCCTTCACAGAATCCACGCATCCATACAAACAACATTAGCACTTTGGGTAAAACATCAATCCACTTCTTAATGCTTCATTCATTTGTTAAGATTAAGAATAGAACAAAACTTAAACATGAATAAAATTGAGACCTCAAGATGTTTACTCTGAAATAAACAGACAAATAAATATGCTGCTGCATACATAGGTCTCAGAGCATAAAATAAAATAAACTAATTTAGAAAACATTGTGCTGAACTAATTCAGATATTTTGTATACATGATGCAATTTATTAGAATTATTCTGGCAGACTTGCAAAAGCTCTTCATTGTCATCAATCTCGATTATAGTTTTAGTCTATGGCCATTATTCAGACTCATTCTGCATTGTTACAAGACTCAAATACAGCATCAGCAGACTCCTTGTCCTCATTTTGAGCTCCACTCTTAAAACTCAGAGTGTTCTTCTGTGACTCCAGAGCATCCCTTGCCTCTTCATTCTTTGGCCCGGACTCCCTGGACCACAACATCTGAATTTTCTTTGGGCACCACACAAACTCATCTTTGGGCTCATAGTTTGAATAGGCAAACTTGAGGAGATCTCTGCGCTCGCTCTTGTCAAGTACAGCGAACACAAAGTAGCTGAGGACACTGTCCTTGACATTCGGAAGTTGTCTGTTGACCAGAGTCTCCTCCAGGAAGAAGTGGACCAGAGGGGCTTGGTACTTCGGGTAACCCAGGGTTCCCAGGCACTTCAGGATACGTGTGATGCGCAGGTTGTTATGTGTGCGACTGTCAAACAGTAATAAGTCCCAAAAATTAGATTACTTACAGGTTTTTGTCACTTTTAGTAATTTTTTTTTAAGAATTCAGAGATATGTCACCTGTTAAGGTTGTTGAATCTCTCCCTCCAGTGCTCTGCTCTCTCAACTCTACCTGTTGCTTCATCACACAGCATGATGCCATAAAAGTCCAACATGAGCTTGTATGACTTTAGCAGATTTTCCTTTGCAGTATCATTGTTAAGAAAATCCTGAAGGAAATACAGAGCATTTATCAGAATGTGTGAAACACTTTCTTTTTAATTTTTTACTTGGTAACTTTCACATCTTTACCCTAATTTCTTCTTTTGTCAGTGTACTGGCCTCATAGTTCATCCCTGGTTCTTGCAGTGGGAACAACCTTTGGCACAAAATGTTATTACAAACTGGAACTGAACTATTTACGCTACATGTGTGATTACTGAGAAACTTACCACTGAATATAGGAGTGCACACGCTCCAGTTTGCCATAATCTCTATACCAGTCTTTATGGAATTCAGTTATGTAAACACCTGGGAACAAAATACCTGTAAGTAAATCTGTTTCTAAATGAAGCCGGACAGATTAAGCTTTATCCAATGATCATCCTGCTGGTTTCAACTGATTTTTTGCACACCACAAAATATATTTTTCAGACTTCTTTGCGATGACAGCTGTATTCTTGTTAAATATTACTACTGCTTAAGACCTCTTATGTTATTCTGATATTGTGAAGAAATGTGGAACACTTGGAAAAGATTTGAACAGTAAAATAATGGATATACTAAACCCTTATTCTTGAATGAATACATATATTCTGACGCAGATTTATGCTGTGGTTAGTCAAAATCATTTTATGTCCACTTTATGGAGATTTATATATATATATATATATATTAGACCCTATACAGTGTACTGGTGAAAGGCCTACCGTCTGGTAAAGATGGTGTATTTCCGAGGTAGAAATGCAGATTGGGCTTGTCATCCTACTCAAGAGAAAAAACTTCACTCAGAGAATTTTAACCCATTTTACACTTGTAAATTTTTTAAAAAGTGTGTGTACTTACATTTGTATGCTGGTTCCAGTATTGTGTCTTGTTTTTGTTCTGCAGGGAATTAAAAACAAAAGAATAATGTGTCCTTGTCTTATGCTTTAACATCAAAGTGTATTTAGAGCTTGCACATGTGTGTGAGACTTACAGGGTAGTCATGCCTGTAGTTCTGCATGTCTCTTGCAGCATTTTTAAATCTTTGAAACTTGTACTGGAACACAGAAATATATATAACAATATATATATGTAAGACATTTAGGGGTAACACAGTTAAGAAAGAGAATATCTAAGCCTTTGTGTGTCTTTACAGTTTGCATCTGTTAGTGATCCCTTTGTAACTTTCCACATCTTGTCATGGTCATTTTGTATTTTTTTTAGCAATGGCTTTATATCTGTTGGTGTTCATTTGGTATCTTTTAGGGGTGAGGGTGGGGGCACCATTATACCTGTCCATTGTGGATAGTTCAATTTCTTTGTGTTAATTTTAGATATATTTATTTATTTAAACTGGTTTCAGTCTCTACCTCGGTGCAAATGTCATTCTGTGGCATTCTGCTGTTGTCTTTGCAAGTCTCTGTCTCATCTCTTATTTGTGGGATTGACCTTCCAACACAAAATGTAACTATGGCAGAAAAAAAAGGTTTCTGGTGCTTTCAGAGGCACCAGACACATTGGGCCCCTGGGCCTTTTACTGGTAGGCCTATTCAGTAATCCTGCCTTGCCTGCAGCCTAATAGGGAATGATTTGTGAGCACAGCTTAAATAAAACCAGGTGTAACAGGGACATCAAGGGCCCCTGGTTCACTTACAGATTCGAGGACTGTTTGATGCCTGGTCGTCCTGGGTGGCTCCTCCTCCTCAGAGTCGGTTTCCCAGGTTGAATCATAGTCGCAGTAAAACTCCTCGGTGGTCTCCTCTTCCTCTGCAGGCCTCGGCCGCTTGCTCTCGGGCTCCCTGTCTGATTCTGATGGCCTCTTCACTCCCGCGCCTTCATGCTGACCCTCACGGAGACCCCTCTCCACATCTTCCTGACTTGTGCATGGATTCGTATTTTCGTCGCTTGTTTCAGGCTCATTTCCGCGTTCTCCACGAGAGGTTATTCTTAGCACTCTAATGAATAACCACGGAAAACCAAACAGGCTTAAGACCCACAACAGAGTCCTTGAGTTACATTTCTCCCACAGTGAGCGAAAGTCAGCGTGTCTAAGCCAGTACATTATGTCTTCACAGCAGTGGTACAGCACCGACACAACCCTCATCTGTGAGCAGCCTGTCATACTCTAGACTCTATTATAGAGTCAGTTAGTTTCATTTTCACTCTCTGTAGTTCTCTTTATAGTAATCCGAAACTTTGCGGACATCCAAATTTCACTAAGATAAAGTACTTTCACTTTGTGGAGCCTGAAATTAGTGGAGTCAAAGTCATTGCATATCTATCTATCTATCTATCTATCTATCTATCTATCTATCTATCTATCTATCTATCAGAATATTGAATTTGTTGACTATGGCAAGCATTTTGTTTAAGAATTTAGGTTTAATAATTTTCAAGTTTCTTTCTTTAGTTTTTCTATCCAGTTTACTATATTGGGTATCTTAAAATGTGTGAAACACACGTGAATCATTAACTCTACCCCAGCGCCAAAAATAGAAAGAATTTTGACTATTCTGAGAGTAATGCACTGGCTAAAATACCAACCCAATTTGCAGAAAAGTTGGGATATTTTCCACAGTTCAGTAAAAATAAAAGTATAGGTCTCCCCATAGTGTAGAGGTTTAGACATTCGCCTTACAAGTGAAAGGTCCCTGGTTTGATTTCAGGTGGGGACACAAGTCCCTGTCACCATAGAGGGTTGCATCAGGAAGGGCATTTGGTGTAAAAAGACTTCTGCCAAATCACCAGTGTGGATTAATACACTGTGGCGACCCCTTGGGATGAATACAAGGGAACAGCCAAAGATAAATTTAGTAAAAACAAAAATCTGTCACATGTAGATTCATTTAACTGACAGAAGCGCAAAGAAAAGACTTTCAATAGCTTTACTGACTAACTTCATACTATTTTGTAAATATACAAAAATGTACAATTTGATGGCTGCAACACAAACAACAAAAGTTGGACCAGGGGCAAGTTTACCATTGTGTTGCATCACTGTGGAGGGTCATGGTTTTGGCTTAGCTGCAGGGGGAGTGGTGGAGCAGGTGATGCAGAGATTAGGTGGCCTGATTGGCTCACTAGGGGGACATTGTCTAATCAACCTTCCCCTATTCAGTAATGTGCCAGATCTGGAGAAGGATACGTACAAACTTGCCAGTGAGAAAAGAAGTGGGTGGCTATGAGTGTGTGCCCTGAAGCCACGCCTGTCACACAGGGTGACTTTTGCCAGTGAATAAGTATTCTGTAAATAAAGAGAGTGTTCTTGAAAAGGAGTATCAAGCCTGTCTGTGCTGAGGTGGATCCACAGGTGAGAGAGTCCTGTGCTACAATCATCTTTCCTTTTAAAAATACCTGTATTTTTGAACTGAGGGTGCTAATTAGTGTGGTTTTGCAACTGGAAATTTTGTCCCATTCTTGCTTGGTATAACACTTAAGCTGTTCAACAGTCTGTGGTCCCTTGTCTGATTCTCCTCTTCATGATGCACCATACATTTTCAATATGATAAATATATATATATATATATGTGTGTGTGTGTGTGTATGTATATATATATATGCTTGTGACAGTTGTGAAAAGTATTAAATAATCACTTTTTAAATGATGTGCCATTTCAAGCAACTGCTGACTCTAAGCTATGTAACATCATTTGACTGTAATGCTCGGCATTATTTAAAAAAAACTTATTCAGTATTATTACTTATTTATCACAATTTCATAGATCATGCATTTCTTATATAACTTAACTATACTTAAAGTGTTTTAACACCATTGTTTATGTATCTACTTTTTGGCAGTGCTGTGATTGTGACCAGGGGTGCTGGGGTACTGCAGCACCCCTACTTTCCACAGCCATGGGTCACTCAAGCTTACACACTCAGGGTTTATGAAGCCACACTGTTATAGCCTATGTAGTGTCCCTGTGGTGTAGTGGTTTACATATTCTCCTTACAAACAAAAGGTCCCTGGTTGGATTCCAGGTGGGGATACAAACCCCTCTCACCATGGAGGGTTAAGTCACAATGAAGGGTATCCAGCGTAAAACCTCTGCCAAATTTAATCCACTGTGACGATCCCTTGGGGAGAATACAATGGAGCAGCTAAAGGTATACTGCCACTGCTGTGGCCTATGCAGCAAGGTTATTATATTTAATTAAAACTAAACTAAAAACAAAATGAGAAAAACTGTTTTAGTTACCTGAGATAGAAATGAAAACTAGACTTTTGATATAAATTAAAACAAACTAAAACAATATTGTGTCCTCACAAAACTAACTAAAATAAAAATACACAGGAAATGTCCTTAGTTTTAGTCTTTGTCAATTTAGTCCAATTTGGTAAGACAGCCTGTCTGATTTGGTGCCTCTGTTCATTAATACATAATTGAGAGTTCTCAGCCTTCACAAATTGTTGTTTGTATTATAATTTGTAATCTGAAAATGTTTATACGGTTCATATTATAATTATTGAGAAAACTAAAATTAACAATGACACTAATAAAAGCTAAGCTAAAATGAAACATTTTCCAACAATTAAAACTAAATTGAAATGAGCAAACCCGCTCTGGAAACTAACTGAAATTAAACTGAACTGAAAACAAAACTCAAAATAAAACAAAAAAACTAGTTAGAAAATAAAAAACTATACTGACCAAATGTGCAGAATGTGTTCTGGCATTGTTCTCCTGAAATAAGCATGAATTTCATGGGTAGAGACGTCGCCTTGATGGCAGCATATGTCTCTCTGAAATTCTAATATACACTTTAGAGTCAAAGGCACCTTTTACATACATGCAACCCACCCATGATGTACCTCCATACCGTCATAGATGCTGTTTTTTTACACCTGTTGCTGAAGATCTGGATGGTTGTTTTCACTGATGGCACAGAAAACTCGACGACCAGTATTTCTCTGAAAATAAGCTGAAATGTGGACTTATCTGGCCACAGTACACAGTTCCACAGTCTACAGTTAGTCCATCTCAGATGAGCTCAGGCCCATAGCATTTCTGCATAGACTTGAGTTAAGAGTTGTATGACTTCCTCCTTGTGTAATACAGTTTCAAGCTGAATTTTTCAATGCAGAAAACTCAGACTGTATTAACTTACACTGGTTTTTCAAAGTATTCCCAATTCTCACAAAAATTTTGGCACAAACAGGTGAGCCATGACCCACCCTTGTTTGCAAAGATAGAGTGTTTGATGGATGCTTCTTTTATACCCAGTCACAATACCTCACCTGTTACCAGTTAACCTGCTTAATGTGAAGTCTTCCAGTAACTACTGTTACTTGAATATTCTGTGCACGTTTTAGTCTTATTTTAACTCTGTTCCAACTTTTGTTGAATTGCAGCCATCAAATTTTAAATTTGTGTATGTACCTTTGGCTGCTCCCTTATATTCTTCCCAAGAGATCACCACAGGGGATTAATCCGCACTGGTGATTTGGCAGAGGTTTTACATCAGATGCCCTTCCTGTTGCAACCCTCCATGGTGGGAGGGACTTGTGTCCTCACCTGGAATGTGTAAACCACTACACTACAAGGGCAACTATCAAATTCTAAATTTGTGTATATTTACAATATACAATAAAGTTGGTCCATAAAACTATTTTCTTTGCAGTATTGTAAGTTAAATAAAGGTTCATGTGAATTAATTTATCACAGGCTTTTGTTTTTATTGCAGTTTGGAAAATATCCCAACTTTTCTGGAAATGGAGTTTGTACAAAGATAAATTAGAACAGTGCCCTCTTTCTTCACAGCCATCCTCACTCCAGGTGTCTTAACCAGAAGCTCTCTCTGAAGGTGATGTACATGAATTACAGACCATGTCCATGCCCTTTTGGCTAATAAGGCTCAAAGGACTGTTCAGATGAGCTGCAAAGTTCAAGCCTGTTTCCCTCTGTGACTTTGATGACTTGTCACCAAAGATATATTTGTCTGCAAGTTTGAGTAAAGCTTTTTTCCTATTTTTAAAAAGAGGTAGCATTTAATATACTTATAACAAAAACACTTTGGGTCTTTGTACTTTATGATCATCACAACTGCTGGCCTTGGCTCTGGTGGCTGTTATCAGTGTAAAGATACCATCATGTTTGCAGTATATGTCCGAGCTCATTTTCTACAGGAATGGCACTTGGACAGATGAGTGTCTGAACCTGAGTCAGTGGACATCCTGCTCTTAATGTCTTCCTGTAAGAGATAAAGGGATGCATGGATTGTCCTGCTGAATAGAGAGATATGGGATGAGTACATCAGATAATGGACCATCATTACTTCGCATTACTTCATGAATAGAATAGATAAACCACCGCTGGAGCCCTTATAATAATCTCAGTTGCTTTTTGCGGTGATTGCATGCTACACTGACAAATTGATCTGTATATTTATGAATGCACAACATTGTTTTGCAAGTATTCATTTCTTATGTTGTAAAATTTACACAAGAAATTGACATATACTTATTTAAACACTGTGCACACTCATTTATTGGCCTATGATGAGGCTGTTATTTCTCTTTTCAAAAGTGTAGAATTGTGCTTACTGCCATTGGAGGAAAAAATACTTGTCACAATGCTACACTGTTAACATCTGTTCAGTAATAGAATTATTTTTTGCTTACTAAAGCAGGTTAAAGTCCTGTACAGGCTGCAGAAGATAAAAACACTGCGTAGAGATAGCCATATGTTCTGTAGGGAATGAAGGCAGTGAGTGTATATTTTAATGACAGATCTTAGGCTCTTTATGGCCTGCTTTAGTGCATGAATAGTTTCCACAAATTGGATTGCTCTCCTGAAATAGATGGGAACTTCATGCAGAGTATGAAACTGAAATAACTTACAGCGTGAAGCTCAGGCAGTCAGCCTGTTTTCTGATTGCACTGCCGTGAACCCAATTAGCACAGGCAAAAACCCAGCAGATGCCGCAGGAAAGCTCAGTGAGGCCCCACAAACGAGGCCCTTGCACAGTTGCACTGACACACACACAAACTAGCTCCACAGCCTGTCTCACTCGGCCAGTGTGTTGAACTTAGTTAATGACGATGGCTTGGTGGTAGATCACCCACTGACTAAGTGTGCTTGATAAAGGTCAGCGCTGCCATCAGCTAATGCTTCAGCGCTCAGAGTGATCCTTTAGTTGAACATAGTTTGAATACTCCACACATGAATGCTTCATAGAGCAAAATAATCAAGAGACTAGAGTCTAGAAAGCTATAGCTGATTCTTTTCTGAAGCAGCCACAAACGCAACACACAGACACACTGATGCTAGTGTATCCTAAAGCTCTCCAAACAGGATCAGTGATCAACAATGGCGAGAGTCAATCTGATAACAGCTGAAGTACAAGTACTTTAAAAAAGGGATGATGTTTAAAAACTGTGAAACAAAACTGCAACTTTTACATTTACAAGGAAAACAAGAATATCCTTAATCAGAATCAGAAAACTTTATTAATCCCAGGGGGAAATTGTATATGGAGAACTAAATAAGTATCCATGTTCTACCTGCAGTCATTGTTCCTTCAGTGCTCATTTCAGGTTTTATTTAATACAGTATCATGCTTATTTATAAATTATGATGTAATTTTAGTAAAACAGACAGTAAAGTAAGGTGTGCTTTAGGGCATGATTGACATAGGAGCTTCTGCAGTAAAGTGCAGTTTCTTAGGCAGATCCACTCTTTCCTCTTACCTCATACTTTATGCACCTTTGACGACTCCCTTACATTCTCCCGAAGGGGTCACCACACCCTTGGGGAGAATGCCTTCCTGACACAACCCTCCATGGTAAGAGGGGCTTGTGTCCCCTCCTGGAATTCCCAGTCCTTATTCATTTCCATGATATAATGCCATCAAGTTGATCCTCCACATGGAGGTCAGATTTTTATTCCACCTGGAATCTAACCAGGGACCTTTTGCTTGCAAGTCAAATGTGTAAACCACTACGTTACAGGGACACTCCTCTGACCTCTTATTCAAAAAGCAAAACAAAACAAAACAAACAAAAAAGAAAAAACACACAAAAACAACACCAACATGCCCACAATCCACTGGATGATGTTACTGTGGCTACACCCGCCATTTATATACAGTCTATGCTACAGATCCACTTCATTAGATATCCCTTTCTAGTGCTGGGTTGGACCCCCTTTTGGCTTTGGAACAAGGTGCTAGAAACATTCTTCAGAGATTTCAGTCAATACTGCATGATAGCATCACACAGTTGCTGCGGATAAATGATGGAAATTTCTGTTCCATTAAATCCCAAAGGTGTTCAACTAGATTATGATCTGGTGATTGTGGGGGCCATTTGAGTACAGTGAACTCATTTTCATGTTTAAGAAGTCATTTTGAGATGATTTGAGCTTTGTAACATGGCACATTATCCTGCTGGAAGCATGATGGGTGCACTGTGGTATGGAGGTGGTGAGCAACAATACTCAGGTAGGATTTAATTGGTCAGCTGATACTGCGGGGGCCCAAAGTGTGCCAAGAAACATTCACCATACCATTAAACAATCACCCCCATCCTGAACTATTGATACAAGGCAGGATTTCATTGCTTTTATGTTGCTTATGCCAAATTCTGAATGTTGCAGCAGAAATCGAGACTCAGATCAGGCAATGATTTTCCAATGTTCTGTTGTCTAATTTTGGTGAGCCTGTGTGAATTATAGCCTCAGTTTCCTGTTCTTAGCTGACAGAGTGGCACCCCAGAAGGTCTTCTGCTGATGTAGCCCATCTGCTTTGAGGTTCGACTTGTTGTGCATTCAGAGACGCTTTTCTGCATACCTTGGTCGTAATGATGGTTATTTGAGTTACTGTTGCGTTCTGATCAACTCAAATAAATCTGGCCATTTTCTTCTGACCTCAGGCATCAACAAGGCAATTTTCACCCATAAAACTGCTGTTCACTGGTGTAATAGAAAATTTTAAAGCTCTGTTTCTTCTCTGTTTTGAACGTTTCTTGTGTAATGGGAAAAGTCTGTGTCATTTTTTCCACATATTATGTCTCCAAATATTCTGTAGTAAAAAGCATGCCAAGGAATCTGTTATCTGCACCGCTATGTTTTGAGCAGCCAGTTTAAACCAGGTTTATCTGGTTTCTTTTCTTGTCTGACAAGGACAGCAGACCCAGTGATGCTTTCTTGTCTCTACAAATATATTTTGCAACCACCCCCTGTTGTTAGCAGCTCACAGACTACTGTTGTATTCTATATTGTCACTTGTCCTCTCTGTGCA
>VUQH01031418.1:12172-30647 GCA_015106775.1 Etroplus canarensis
TAATTAGGAACTGTAATGATACAAGAACACAAACCAGCCACAGGGGCCCACAAGCCAGTGTACTCCTAGTGCCGGTCCCAAGCCCGGGTAAATGGTGAGGGTTGCGTCAGGAAGGGCATCCGGCGTAAAAACTTTGCAGGTTGTTGAAGATGGAGCTGCTAGGCAGGAGGAGAAGAGGAAGATCATAGAGAAGATTCATGGATGTAGTGAAGGAGGACATGCAGAGGGTTGGTGTGAGGGAAGAGGATGCAAGAGACAGGGTGAGATGGAGGCAGATGATCCGCTATGGCGACCCCTAACGGGAGCAGCCGAAAGAAGAAGAAGAAGGGCTCCGCTAGAACATAGAAATACACAAGGAAGCAAATACAGATGATAACTGAGAATACAAAAGCCCAACGACCATGGCATTAGTAGATAAAAAACAAACTGCCTATAGGCTTAAATCTCTTTACAACGTCACACTGAAAATAAGTGGAAGTACTTCAATAAACTGAACTGAACACGTGGGCACCTGTAAAACAGCCCACATGCAATTCTCTTAAAGTTCCGGGATTTACTGAACTTTTGATCAGAAGTACAAATTAAGCAAAAGCACTTGAAAAATGTTTGAAATTCTAATGAACTGTAATGATTTCAATGATTTTAATGTTTACAAAGTTCCTGCCTCTTTAAGCACACATTAAGAGAATAGCTGCCCTATGCAAAGCTTTAGCAAAGATTTAACGGCAGTGCCACCCCAGCCCCCCTCCTTTAGACCCGACCCTGTCAATAAATAAGACCATGTGCGCATCCTTAAGTAGGCTGCACAAAAGTCTTGTGGAAAGTTAGGTGTTATTACACCTGAGACCATTTAGACCTGCTGTAATCTCGGCAGGCCAAAGGGATGACAACTCATCAGCTCTCTGAAGATGAATGCAATCCGTGCATCCTCTGCCTCTGTGCCTCTGAGCAGCAGCACCCTCCCTGCCTCTTGCAGGCACTCCGGATTTGAGGATGAGGACGCAGAACATCAGGACCCTCTCTCTCATCCTCTCAATTGTTCTCTACCTGCTCATGGGAGCCGCGGTCTTTAACGCGCTGGAGTCAGAAGGCGAGAGTGCAAGAAAAAAGGCGCTGGAGCAGAAGCTGAGCGAGCTGAAGAAAAAGTACGGCTTCATCGAAGATGATTTCAACGAGATTCAGAAAGTGGTCCTCCAGTCAGAGCCGCACCGCGCCGGCAGGCAGTGGAAGTTCGTCGGCTCTTTTTATTTTGCCATCACAGTTGTCACCACGATCGGCAAGTACATTATGTTGGACGTTCCTCCATCCTTGCTTGTTAAAAACACAGACCGAGACGCTGAGGAGAAGCAGGTGAAACTGTGACAGGATGAGGATGGTTGTAGGTGAGGCAAGATGAGCTGTAGTGAGTGCATGTGATTTTACAGTAGAACTAAACAGCAATTCAAGGAAAACAGACTACTTACATGATGACAATAGAGCTACATAAATACACACACCACTAGAAACTTTTGTTTTGACTGTGAAACACTACCCCCTGTAGGGACTAAAGTGGCTTAATAAAGTTTTTAATTATCGTCTTCAGGATACACTGATTATTGCTATCATATTCGTGGATTCAGATAGATGTAATGTGGCTTTTTCAGCAATAGTTTGCAGGTAATTGCATATCTAACAGACAAGTTTGCAATTTTTTTTTTTTTAGAAGTTTTCAAATAATTTTTACCTGGTTAAAATTTTAAATTCTTTTTAAGTGATATAAAGTACAGGTCATCACACTTTAAATACAAGAAGGCATTAAGCTTTTAATAGCCACCTATCCCAGCTGGCTCTGTACCCTGGAATGTCCAGGGTACAATGCCATCACAAGGCTGAACAATCATCAGACCCCAAACACTGAAAACTTCTTAATTACAGCTTCTAATCTGCAGTCTGTCTCATTGGGCCAAACTATTTGTAGTTTGCATTCCTGCCCAATCTCAACCTGAGCAAAGTCAGGGGCCTTGAACCTTTGGCTCTGGAACTGCCCTTTTGCCCTTCTCCAGTGGCTCCATGTGGCATTTTCATTATTATTCATTGTTACTCTCAGTAATTCTTTACATTCTTTATTTTTAAAAATGTGTAATCTAGACATCAGTTCACTATAAGTCTCAAATATGTTTTGCAGCTCTGTATAGATTGTTTTTGGACAAAAACTGCCCAAAAATGGTTCCTTTTATAGTACAGGTTGCCAAACTCTTGTCTACCACCCTTGTGAGAGTACACACCATAAGGAACTGATGTGTCATTATGCTTTCTTACAGCTTGTTAGTGTAAGTCTAACCCAACTCATCATTTTCTGCAAACCTGGAATAATGGCATAAGTACAAGGAGCTTAAAAAGTCATGATAGGCACACTGGCATGACCAGTGTTTTCTGTTCACTATTTGTTTAGCCTGCTCTTCTAGTCTTCACCAACCTTCTCTTTAACTGCAACATGTCTCACTGCACCTCCCAACTTTGTCAGTTTGCCATTAAGTGCTGTGAAGCTGGCATGCACTGGTATTATCAGCATCTTTACACTGGAAACATTTGTCAGCTGTTCCTGGA
The DNA here is from genome assembly GCA_015106775.1 of Etroplus canarensis. NCBI lineage: Eukaryota > Metazoa > Chordata > Actinopteri > Cichliformes > Cichlidae > Etroplus > Etroplus canarensis. The sequence continues at coordinate 14,759 of VUQH01031418.1, forward strand.
AAGGAGGTGACTAAGAGCAGCATGAGTAAACCAAACCAGTTAAGCTGCAGTTGTAAAGATAGATAGCTAAAAGATTCTTGGCACAGCTGAAGCAGACAGCATCAGAAAACAGCTTTAGTGAGGCTTATGTATGGTTTAAGTCATGTTTACTCACATTATTTTAAGACTTGACTTGGACTTGCTCTGAGTGATTTGTGGGTATCCCTGCTTTGTAGTGTGTCAAGCAACAATATATTTTAATAACTGTGGATCTTTATAGATATAAAACTGTAGTATTTTATAATCTGTGACCTGCAATATGCTCTGACTTGGTAGGTTATGGCCATGCTGTTCCTCGTACCGATGCTGGCAAGGCATTCTGCATGTTTTATGCAGTCTTGGGCATCCCTCTGACACTAGTCATGTTCCAGAGCCTGGGCGAGAGGATCAACACTTTTGTCCGATACTTCCTGAGCAGAGCCAAGCAAGGCCTGGGCTTACAGAAGACAGAGGTATCCATGGGGAACATGGTCCTGGTGGGTTTGCTGTCTTGTGCAAGCACCCTGTTTGTAGGAGCTGCAGCATTCTCACATTTTGAAGGCTGGAGCTTTTTTCATGCCTCCTACTACTGCTTTATCACGCTTACTACCATTGGCTTTGGAGATTTTGTAGCCTTGCAGACAAAAGATGCCCTCCAGAATCAACCTACCTATGTGGTATTCAGCTTTATGTACATTCTAATTGGTTTGACAGTGATTGGAGCTTTTCTCAATCTGGTGGTATTGAGGTTTCTCACTGTAAGCTCAGATGAGCCTGATCGGAGGTCTGAGCCAGAAGGAGAAGAGCAGGGATCACACAACCTGCAGGAGGACAGGGAGGTGTTGAACACTGGAGAAGAACCTATTGAGGATGGCTATAAGGATGATGAAGATGGACACAGCAGACTTATGCATCCCATGGAGAGGCTCAGCAGCTGTATCAGCCTCCTGTCTTCTCCTGCAGAGGAACACAGACCTATTTTACCTGAGTGCTCAAACTTGAATGAACCCAGTAGACTCAGGGCTTTGTTCTCCTGCATGTGCTGTGGCATGGACATTTATGACATTGCCTCTCAGTCTCACCATGACCAGACAAGCGGCCATAGCAACCCTGTCTTTTACAATTCCATCTCCTACAGGGTGGACCAGGCCCCTTGTAGTTCCAACACTGTGTCATCACAAGCATCCCCCAGCAGCATAGCGCTCCGTCTAGGCAAGAACAATTCTCACGACAGGCGGAAATCACTCTGACTGAGAATTCTGAAGACTTGAAGCTGAAGTGGCCTTTGGTTTGGACTTTTGTACACACTGCAGAACAAATTAAACCATCTGATTTTTTGTTTGGTGGAACAAACTGCCTCATGCATATATTAAAACTACATTTGCATTTTATATTGTATTTTTCTACACTGAAGATTACTGATAATCTAAAAACATTAAAATTAGTTAAAGTATATCCATCAAGTAAAGTTTATGGACCTTGACTGTTCCAATACACTAAACTGTATTAAAGTTACAGGAAGTGGCATCCTCAACAAGCCCAAAAAGCATCATGTGCCTGAGAAAAGAGTGGTTGTAGGCATTAATATTTTATCTGCTTTTTTCAGCATTGTCAACTGTGACCTTGAGTTATTTCCAGTCACTAGTCATTGCTGTTTCCTGTCAGTAATGTTCATTCTGATGCTCTGGCTAGTTCCCCAGGTAAAATTTCCATCTTCACTGCTTATTGTTGGGTAAACTGGAGACACACACGTATGCAGCATACAGTATGCGATGATTGTATGAAGGCAACAACCAGGGGACAAAGAACAGAAAATGAGCATTGGCACTAAAATGGTGGCAACAGCCACAAATGTGTGTTTTATTGTCTTCTTAGATGTTTGGTTGCATGACACAGTCATTCACAAACCACTGAGACATAGACAAATGCCTTCAATTCCATCTCCTACATATCTGAAAAAATGTGATTGCTTAATGTAAAACATCTAAGCCTGTACTCAAGTTCTAGCAGTCCACGGATTTTTACCCATGAATTCCATTTTATTCAATACACTGAGTAATATTCAGCCTCTGAAAACAGCTGCATAATGTCTTCTTCAGATCTGCATGAGCTCTCTTCGCTGATAAAATCGCAACGATGTTAGGCTATGATGGAGGCTGAAAAATGTGAGCATTTACCGTAAAGCAAGAGTTAAGAAAAACAGTGCTATTGGTTGCATTATAGGCACTGGCAGAATACATAAGTCCATTTACTCAATTACTTTGCAACCAAATGTATTGGTATTTCTAATATAATTTATTATTTCCATTTATGCTATTTTATGCTACTCCACTAAATTTTGAAAGTAAATATTGTTCTTTGTAGTTCATCGCTTTTATTAACAGCTGTAATTGCCTCCTAATTTTCTCAGTTTTCCTTTTTCCTCTGTTGCAACTCTAAAAAACAGTGTGATTCATTCAGTCAAGACATCTAAAGGAAAAAGAAAAAGTTATTCATAGACTGACCTCAGATCTCCTCTAATAGCCTCATGTTGATGTTCCTCCATTGATATTTTTACTGAGTAGGGTAAAATGGCATTGCTTGCAATTAAAGTCTTGACTTCATTTACATTAATAATACATTAATAATGACAGCAGACATATGCCCTGTTAAATACTGCTCAGAAAAGACACTAACGCACCACACGCTATAGCTGATTTTTGAATCTGTGTGGCTTCCTTTTAAACTATCAGTAGTATCTCCTACTTTTGATTCATTGATCTGAATCTGGCCTAAAATCTGACCTTCATGTAGAGGATCAATTTGATGATCACTGAAGCCAGACATTGCAATATATCATGGAAATGAATAAGGACACAGGTGGGGACACAAGCCCCTCTCACCATGGAGATTTGTGTCAGGAAGGGCATCTAGTGTAAAACCTCAGCCAAATTACCAGTGCGGAAAAATCTGCTGTGGCAACCCCTTCGGGAAAAAATAAGGGAGCAGTTGAAGGTACAGATTTACACTCACTGGTTACCAGGTACACCTATTCAGCTGCCCATTAATACAACTATCTAATAATCCATGGAAGCAACTCAATACATTCAGACGTGCAGACATGGTCAAGACAACCTGCTGAAGTTCAAAGTGAACATCTGGATGGGGAAAAAAGGTTAATTAGGTGACTAGAGCATTGTTGTTGGTGCCAGACTTGATGAAATGAATATTTCAGAATCTATTAGGATTATCTCACGCAATCTTCTCTAGGGTTTACGGGGAATGGTCTGAAAAAGAGAAAATATTCAGTGAGCAGCAGTTCCCTGGGTGAAAATGCCTTGTTGATGCCAGAAATCAGAGGAGAATGGCCAGACTGTTTCGAGATGATAGGAAGGCAACAGTAACTCAAATAACCACTTGTTACAACTAAAGTATGCAGAAAACAGTCTCTGAAGGCACAACACATCAAGCCTTGAAGAATATGGGCTACAGCAGCCAAAAAAGACAGCAGGTAACACTCCCATCAGCTAAGAACAGGAAAAATTAGGTTATGATTTGCACGAGCTCACAAAAACTGAACTAAACAGAAGATTGGAAAAGTGTTGCCTGCTCTGATGAGTCTTGATTTCTGCTGTGACACTTTGCTGATAGGGCCCCTTAATAACAACTGAGCATAAGTTAAATACCACAGCCTACGTGAGCATTGTTGCTGATCATGTCCATCCCTTTATGTCTATAATGCACCCATCTTCTGATGGCTGCTTCCAGCCGGAGAATGCAACATGTTATGAAGCTCAGATAATCTCAGACTGGATTCTTGATTCAGTGAGTTCACAGTCTCCACAGTCACCAGATCTCAATCCACTAGAGCATCTTAGGGATGTGGTGGAACAGGAGCTTCGCATCATGGATGTGCAAATCTGTCGCAATTATGTGATATTGTCATGTTAATATGGACCAACATATCTTTGAAAGAGTTCCCAGCACCTTGTTAAGTTTATGCCACAAAGAATTAAGGCAGTTCTGAGTGCAAAAAGGGGTTCAGACTACAAGCCACATTTTAACCATAGATTCGTGCAATGCTTTATTCTATAAATTTTAAACACTTGCATCTGACGTCAAACCTCTGCCAAATTACCAACGCTGATTGATTAATCAGCATTGGTAATTTGGCAGTATCACCAATTAATCTGACATACATGTGCTTGGACTGTGGGAGAAAGCCAGAGTACGTGGAGGAAATCCACGCAGACACAGGGAGAACATGCAAAGTTCTTACAGACTGTCATGCTGCCCGAAAAGAGCCCATTAACAAGAGCCCACCAGCAGTGACTTGCATAATTCATACGTGGTATAGTCGCTCCTTGTTCCCATTACCTACACTAGGGAGCAGCATTGGTCTACATAAAACACAGGTTGATTTTTCAGAAATCCACTATATAAATAGTTTTGTTTCCTGTAATGTTTAAATAGAAATAATTTTATTTTTTAATTTATGGAGCCAAAAATCACACTAATGTAAATACTCATCTTCTCCGTGTTACACCTTTCAGGGAGAAACCATTACTCCTGTGTGCCATCATCATTGTATAGGGAATTAAAGTGTGACAGCAGAAATTTGTTTTCATCTGCCAGTATGAACTATGGCACAGATTGCTGTCATGGGAATAGATGTTTGGTTTCTTGATAAGTGAATACATGCATTTTGGACATGTATCAGCAGCCAGCTATATCAACTCTGATTTAGAAAGATATTTGTTAACCAGAAGAAAGGAGAGGTCTGAACAATGAGCTTCGTAGCATAGGGATCACTATTTTGTGAGTGATGAAAGCTGATATCTAATTTGCATAATTGCTCCATTAATGCTGTGGATGGTGTTTCACTTTGTTCTTGTTATTATGCTTCAGATACTTTCTCACATCTATGACTGTCACTGTTGCAACACTCTGAGACTAAAAGTGTTCAAAAGTACCTACACAGGCCACTGATCACAATATAACAGAGGAGGCAAATGATGGTATACAATGACTTGGAATGCAGAATAAATGGCTTCTTTTAAAACAATGACCTTTGTGTGAAGATTTTCTTCTTTTATGTTAACTCGTGCTTTACTGTGAAGAAAAGTGACAACTTGATTGAGGTTTTTCCAATCTTCTTTTATGACTCAGTTGAGCTGATTTAATATGGCAATGCTAAGAAATATAATGTGGTTCTTTATGTGCACATCGGGTTTTAAAGATAGTGAACTGAAGGTGGTGGTAGTGGTCTTTTTAAAAGACCAATTTTTCTAAATGTAGAATACTACAGGTGAGTCTAGTTTCATTGCACATTTAAACATTCAGAATTACTTCTGTTCCCATTTATGAAAATACAGTTCTATGAGAGGCCCATTCATTTTGGTTTTATGCTTTGTTTAATGACAGGTTACACTGTAAGCTCTGCCTAGCTCTGCTGTAGAAAAAAAAGACTGAAAATCTATATATTTGTAATTTGAAATATTTCCACAGTGGTGCTAAAGTTAATAAAAAACAGAATACAAACAATAACTTTCTATTAACTTCCCCATCTACTGAGTGCAGTGTGGTGAATTCCATCATCACAGTTATACACCGATGTAATGTAGTGATTCAGGCCTGATAGAATGAGTGAATTATTCATTATATTGTTAGATATTAAAGTAATTACTGTTGCAAGCTGTAAGGTCTTTCATGTGCAGTTGCATGGTAGGAGATACAAGATTAAATCGGAACTGAGTCGTTGGTTCAAGCAGAGTGCAGCCCGACCTTTTCGAAAGGGTAAATATAGCTTTAATATGGCAGAAATATTGGCTGTAGGTTCATAATAGATGCGGTATGCAAATAAAGTATTTATGAATGTACAAATACACTGAACCAATAGTGGTTGCTGCATGCTGTATTCACAGTCTTTCAGGAGGAGCTGGGAGATTATGAGTTATTTTCTTGGATGTGCATCTGAATGCAAAATGCATTCTCTCTGACTCACAGTGAACACAATGAAAGATTAAGGAAGTAAAGACAAGTGTCATATTTATTCAGATTAATTAAATAAGTAGAAACTGGGATTCCGTTTGAGAGCACTGAGAAAACAGACATAATAGAAGTTCATTGGTAGGGTAATTGCTCATTAGTTTTAATTTCCAGCCAATTTGCTACTTGTGTCAAACAGGGTGAAAAGGCTGTTTTTACTCAGTGGTTGTCTCCTCCAATCAGACACTATGTTTGACACACTGTGTCTCTTTGACATGTTGTGTCAAAAGGATCACACTGCTTGATTAATTGCAGTTTGATTTAGGCCTTAAAGGAGAGTTTCAGTCACCCCTTAATTATCTGGGATGCATATCTGCATTAATGACATCCAAATTCATGACAAGCATTAAAAACTGGGAGGCAAGTTAAATTGAATTACAAAATTCAGGCCAACATAAGTGTGGATTTCCATGAAATTTAGTAGTCATTTCACACCCAGCTCAACTCATATGGATGCTTGCTCAGCAGGAACTGTTACCATAATATTTGTAATGTAATTTCCACAAAACTGAAAACCCAACAAAGTAGTTGTGAGTAAAAGACAAACCAAACAATGAGTGAAAATGGTACTAAACAGCAAGTGAAAATAAAAATGAATAAAAAAATGTCTTCCTACATGAGGCATCAACTCTAGTTCCTTGGGTGATTTTGCTGAAGGCCCGTTACTTATGTCCCCGCTACCCAACCTGCCTCCTTGTCAGTCTTTCAAACAACAGACACTCATATATATTGCTGGATTGCTTGCTTTTGCTGGACAATATTGCCGTGGCTGCATCACAGCACTGGAACCTCAACTTTTCCTAAGGATGTCAGCTGCTTTGACACAACTGTGAGTGGCTATATAATGCCCAGCGATTGAGAACAGGCTAGTTATTTATAATCTCCAGAGGATGAACCCTGATGGCATAGGTGATCCACAACTTTCGCTCTAGTGCCCACATAAAGTTGAGTGTGCTACATACTTGCCCCAAGGCCCCAGTAAGGTACATTTGAGTGACTTTGATTGCTTAACTTCTTGGCTAGTTCCATAATCAACCCGGCTTTACATTTGTTTATAATTTATTTTTAAGAGCAAACATCTAGTAAACAACACAGTTCGTATCAGCCTTGATGCTTGGTGCTTAATCAGAATCAGAATAACAATCACAATACTTAATAAATTTAATAAATTTGCTTAACGCAAACTAGTAATTATTGCTGATGAATATTAACAGGCTAAACTAAGCTTGACTAACTAAACATCAGCATGTTAACATTGCACAACATCCTGGCATTTATCTCAAAGGCCTTACAGCATTACTATAGACTCTCACATAAATGGAAACTTGTGTTAATACTGAATCTCTACGAGACCTGTTACATTAAATGAAAGTAGCCTTTGAAGACAAACAATTCCAGTCATATAGTCCTTTGTTTAAGATACACAATGTAAAATTTTGAAGGTTGACTGTTATCCATTTCCTCCTGACTTGTGACATGAAACAAGCCAACACCTTCTTTGAGCACAGGGCTTCCTGTCTGAAAAATGGCTTGAAGGTGGAGCGAGAGCTGGACAAAAAAGGGAGAGCAATAGGTGGTAGAGTGAAGCTCTTATTCTTCTTGGACAATATGTCTGTGGTCATGAATCAAGGCTCAGGGCACTGGCAGATTAATGCCTATGTGAAAGTGTCTTCATTGGATCTGATTGCTCCTCTGTTAGAGGACAGGTGATAGAAGTGAACACGTAAGAGGTGAATTCAAAAAATTCTCATGAAAGGAATAAGAACAACATAGGTGCTATGAGATGAGGACATTTGTCTGTTTTACAAAACCTATGACTGACAGCCTCTCACTGTCGTCCATGTCACACTTCTCTTAAGCAGTGTCGCATTTTTCTCATTAAGTGCAGCTCTACAGAAAACTTGCACAAATGTGTTCCCTCCTGTAACTAAGACTGATTCAGAAGTTGCTGTCAGAGCAGAATTTGAATGAATGAGATAAGGCAACAGAGAAAAATGCAACACAATGGCTCTCAGTGCCGTTAGATAACAAATGTATCCCCTTTTTTTAATTTTTAGTGGCACTGTGAAGGAAAGAAAGGAAAAGAGGTCCCTCATAAAGAATAGTTCCCACTGGAGATATGAAACCCAATTTATTCATATTTTTTAGTTCAGCAGATTGACAACAGAGTGATTTGCCACATCTGTTAATCTTCCTAAATGAGCAAGTTGTCAGATCTTTGCCACTGCCCCTGTACTAAATAATTTACAACACCGCACTTCAGCTTTATTCCATTTTTGTCTTTTTCTTTCTGTCAGCGGCAAGAAGTCCAAATCACTGCTGCTGTCTCATGAGGCTCTTCTGTATTGTCCTTCATATAGAGATATGCTCATTAAAAGCAGCCTTTGGGGAAAAAAACAACAAAAACAAAAAGGAACTTTTGTTTAGTCATTTAGGCCGTTGTCCAAATGGTGCATTAAAAGTGATGCATTTAGCTGTAATAGCTCTCCCAGTATATGCATACATTCCTCTTTTGAGACCTTATTGAGCCCCACAGCCAATTAAACCCATCATCTTACTCTGTTGAGCATTGCATTGTCCACCATACGCAAACCTTTTACCTGTACTGAAAATATGAGTGATGACGACAGCAGCATCCGTCTGGTGAAATGTTTTCTTTCGAACTATCACTGCTGTTTATCGCAGCACCATTTCCTGCTTCCAACGCTCATATTTTTTTTTCATTCCTAGATATAATGATTTTAATATTCCATTGACTGTGTCTTTGCTGGTCTGCTGAGCAGGAAGCAGACGTTTCCATCAGCAGAGCTGCGCCTGGCATTCATCATCAAAGGTCTGCCCAGGAAAAAGACAGCTTTATACTCATCTGCATCTGCTTGGTATGCCAACTGGGTGAACATCCACATCATCCTACCCACACTGTTATTTCTGATTAGCATATAATGCATCAATTACTTCACTTTCACTAAACAGAAAAGCTACGACAAGTTTTGTTTCCAAGGCAACTATGAAGAGTGCTGGCGGCAGGAGTAAATTAGTTTGGCAGTGGAAGTTGTATTACGAAGGCATGCATGAGCCAAATGTGGGCCAACTATTGTTGTCCGTCACAGCTGATCCTAACATATGGAATGTGATAAGGGAGTGTACTCAGGACAGATCAGTTTAGCTTAACAAAATGAGGCGGATAAACACACATAAAGATAAACATAGTGGGATTTCACTACTTATGAAAATCCACTGATTATGCTGGAAATGACAAAATGTCATCAATAAATGTCTAAAAGACACACGATCACTCTTAAAACGGATTCTTTGAATTTACATCATCCTAGTGTAAGAGTTTAACACTGGGTGCGACTAGGAGGCTGTTTATTGCAGTTTTCCTTGTAAAAATATAAATTGTGGTGTTTGAATCCAATAACTGTAGTACTTTTAGAAAATTAAAATAAAATAAAAGCAAGAAAGTAAAAGACACATTGTCTCAAACTGTTTCAGGCCGCACATCTAAAATGCACAAAGCCAAGTAATTGTACAAAATTTTATTTGTGTGACATTCATGTTTGGCTTTTCTTATATTAATAATCCATGTATTATCCTTATAATATGTATTCTTTTGAATAAATATTGCCAGTTAGTTTTTAATCAAATTATTTAACCTATGCTTTATCAAGCTTTTGTCTTTGATCAATAACAGCAGCCAAAGTGGCTGCACAGAATAAAAATAGAAGGATATTTGATACAATGGTTAAACAAAGGAAAAAGAACTAAAAGATAAAATTAAACTGAATCCAAAGGCCTTCTAATGTGATGGTGGCAGATATAAAACTACAAATGATATAAATGATCTATAGTTTGTACCAACGTGTAACAAACATTTCTCCATTGCCTTTGATTCTCAGAGGTGTGTTGTCTCTGGGGTAGCACTGTGTAATCAGTTAATTCAAGCACCTGTAGTCCCATTCATTCCTTACACTTTCTTCTATCCTCTCCAGGATGCAATCCTTCTGACTGTATAGTTAGGGGATACCTGATGACAACCACAGTTGTCAGAAACTTCTCTCAAACTGTCCTTGAGCAAGAGATTGAATTTATGTGAGCTTGAGAGGTGCTGCTAATGGCATGAAAAATGTAAGAAAATAAAGCTTGTGATCCACCCCAGTACTGCTATTTCCAAATGACTGTATGTTTGTTAATGTAGGGCTTTCAAAAAACTCTTAAAAGCCTGCACATATACAGAGATATAAGATAATTCTGTCCTGTTAGCAGCGAAGATACCCCATATAGACAAAAATATTGGGCAACACCTCTGAATTCAGGTGTTTCATTCAGTCTTATTATTATTATAAAATCAAACACCTTGCCATACAGACTGCTCTTACAAATATTTGTAAAAGAATAGGTCATTCTAAAGAGCTCAATGTATATGAGCATAGCACTGTAATATGACCCCACCACTGCAACAAGTCAGTATTTTCTCACAGACATTCCACCATCATCTGAGTGGTATTATTGCAAAGTGAAAGCGCTTAGTTGCCAAAGCAACTCAGCCACAAAGTGACAGACCATGTAAAGTTACAAAGTGGAGTCACTGAGTCCTAAGGTGCGTGGTGAGCAAAAGTCACCAATGTTCTGCTGACTTAATAACTGCAGAGTTCCAAACCTCCTCTGGCATCAACAGCAGCATTAAAAATGCGCACCAGTAACTTCATAGCATGGGTTTCTGTGGCTGAGCAGCTGCCTAACATCACCAAGCATAATGCCAAGCGTTGGAGGGAGTGATGTAAACAATGCCACTACTGGACTCTGGAGTAGTGGTAACATGTTCTGTGGAGTGACCAGCCATACTGGCAGTTTGTGGGAGAATATCACCTGCCTGACTGCACTGTGCCACTTGTGAAGCTTGGTGGAAAAGGGATTTTGCTGTGGGTTTTTTCTGGGGTTGGCCTGGACTCCTTAGATCCAGTGGAGGGAAATCTTAATTTTCCAGGTTACTAACATTTTTTGGACAATCTTTTGCTTTCAAACAGTTTGTGTAAGGGCCATTTTCTTTTCCTGCATGACTGTGCCCCAGTACACAAAACAGAGTCTATAAAGGCATAGGTTGAAAAGTTTGGTGAGGAAGAACTTGACTGACCCACACAGAGCCTTGACCTCAGCCCCGTCCAACACCTTTGGGATGAATTAGGACTGAGATTGCTGACACCAGACCTTCTTGTCCACCATCAATGTCTGACTTTACAAATGTTCTTCCAGATGAATGGGGAAACATTCCCACATACATACTCCATGTCAATGCCAATAGTTTTAGAATGGGATATCATACAACCTCCTGTAGGTGTAATGTGTAGCTTGCCCAATATTTTTGTGTATTTCTATTGGATGTTCAAAGTCCTCAGAAGATGGTTATTGATTGGTTTAAGTGACCTTGTTCCTTTTTCTCCAGCACCAATAATTCGCCACCAGTCTAGTATAACACCTTACAGCACAAGGGCAAACTATGCATGCTTTACCCTGACCTTTGTATTGTACTGAGGCCAGCAGGTAGAGGCAAGTTTTAATAATATTTGCACCGCTCAGAAAGTTGTTATTTTACGCTAAAAGCATTAATAGGTTTTCGAGACCGTTGCTTGCTTTGTTTTACGGAGGTGTTAAGAGCAGGCTAACAGCTTGCCGTCGGGTGCCTAAAAATTTCCTCATATTAATATCACTAAGTTCTAGCCTTCATTACACAGCTCTTTAAGCATGGATGCTATTTTTATGCACTTGTGATGCTATGTTGGAATATGTTTCATCAGCTTTGGCTGGCTGATTTTATAAGCGCATTTTCAGCCGAGTAGACTGTTGTGGTGTAAAATTAAGGCTGACATTTCTCAGGATATAGACACTTTGGGTTTAATGCAGTTTGTTTTGATTTTGGATTCAGACACGTTGATACACTTTACCTTGAATCATCAAGACTATGTATAATAATTTACTTCGATTGCTGGATTACATTAAAACTACCCAGCCACTCTACTGTATAATATTGTTCATTTTGTCAAGCCCTTTCTTGCTGAAGCTGAAACTGAAGTGATTAGGGCCTAAAAAGGATTCTGTGCTATTATGTTATCTGGAGCCCCTGATTAACAGTTTAAACTGGGATTTTGATTTTTGTTCTTTTTTTTTCTTATGTTTCTCACATTCAAAGTATATTTTTGTATCATATTATCAAACTGATAGAAAATAAACAGCAAATATTTTTGAGCAAAGAAGTACTGGTTGGTTCATTGGAGGCTATAATTGAGCTGTGATTTGCTGAGAGAATATAGTTTTCTTGTTAGGTCTTTAAAGGTTATACCATGCTCTAAAGAAGCTGGATCCCACAGTTCGATATCGCCCTTGGGCATCCAAGTGGGATTTTCCAGCTATTGTGCCCCTCAAGCAATTTTTTAAATAATAATATCAGCTGCAATTCCTGTAAATATCTCACCAATAATTCAGTACATCAAAATACATGAAAAGACAGCAACTGCTGTGATTCATGTACAAAAGAAAAAAATCAGACAGCCTAATCGATGGATATGGCATGACATATGAACTGCAAATCTACCGCTTGTTTTGTTGCATCACGTCTCAGCCGTGTGACTCATACTGGCTGCGCACGCCTCTCACTTGAGCATCAATCTCAAATCTGAAGTCTCTTGTTTTCTCTCCATCGAAGAAAAATGAGGCATTTGAATTAAAGATGGGCTTAAGACACACCATCGCTCATCGTCCCTAAACAGCTTTGCCACCTGCAGAGACTCTCTAACTCATTCACTCTCTTTGACAACAATATGGAGAAGCACAAGACAGGAGTTCTGGCAATTTCAGCAGAGGAATGCTGACTTTGTGTTTTTTAAAATTGTGGTGATGTGACTTGAATTTAATACTTTGACATGCAGTGTAGTGTGGAAGGTCAGAATTAGAATAAGAATTTGGTGTAACACAGTGGTTAGTGCGAACATGGCAGGGGAAGGCAATAAACAAACCTTGACAGTAATGGGAAAATCCCTATTATAAAATTGCTCCTTTGACACGCTACATAATAACTGCTCTAATTGTTCACCAGGTCCAACTCATTAGTGATATCCCATGTTAAAAATATTGAACAAAAACTGAAAATTAATTTTTCTGCATTGTGTCTCATAAGACTATTCCTTCTTTTGCATTTTTCTAATTCAATGAAATATTTACTTGATACATTTTTCTAATTCTCTAATTATGTTGCATGAGAAAAATATGCCCAGTGTTAGTCTTATAAGCCTGATATTCTGTATGAAACATAAACATTTATTATTGGAGAGAGTGGGAAATTCTTATAAGTTTCTTCTTTTGCTTTTTCATATGGGATTTTTCACATTGAAACAACAACAAAAAAAAAAAAAAAATCAACATACTGTATTAGCATGATAGTTCCCTCAAGTCAAAAGCCTGGGTAACTTGCAGGCTTTGCTCTGTTTATGTATGTTGACTACTTTGTCATTTGTTTTACATATCAGTTGAGACCTGGCACACATTTTACAGCAAACATATATTACTGTGCAAACATATCAAGCCATCCCTCATTTTTTATATTTTGTGAGTAAAATTGAAGGTAGGTGGAACAATTTATTTAAACATATGCAAACATAAATGAAATAGTACACAGTATAAAAGGGGAAAAAAAGAGTTTGTACAATTCTAACAAGTTTGAAAGTTAATACTTGGTATGACCAACTTTATTCTTCAACACAGCCTGAACTCTCTTATGCAAGTAGTCTTCAGGAATAGTTCTCTAGGCTTCCTGAAGGACATTCCTGTCATGGTATGGCATCATGTGAGGAGGAAGGACCCAATGTGCAGACTCCAGGAAGCAGACAGAGTAAAGTCATAACAGGCTTTATTTTGCCAACTTACTCAAAATAACAAAGTCCAAAGCATGAATCCGCAGCAGAGGAAAAACTGAAACCAAAACTTAAATAAGCCTCACATGCGGGAAGTAACATTGACGACACGACACTGAACTGAAGAGAGACAGAGACTAAATACACGCAGACTAACAAGCAAACAAGAAACAGGAGGGAGAGGGACAGATGTGGTAACAATCAAGGGCAGGAAGTAAAATTCAATACAAAGCATAAGACAAAACAGGTTTCAAAGTAAAACAGGAAACAGAATATACAACATGAGCACAAACTTGACGAAGGACAGGACAACAGACAGGGAGACGTATCCAAAACTAAACCAGGAATACTTAAGAAAAGATAACTGAAAACTCAAAACCATAAGCAGAACTCAAAACCCTGACAGTTCCAAAGCTCTTCTTTGGATGTTGACTGCCTTTTGTTCTATTCTCTGCCAAGATGATCCCACACTGCTTCAATAATGTTGAGGTCTGGGCTCTGGGGAAGACAGTCCATGGCTGATGGTGTTCCATTGTGTGTTTTCTAACCAGGCTTTTACTACACTGAGAGTGAGTTTGGGATCATTGTCATGCGGAAAAATAAAACTGCAGCCAATCAAGCACTTTACAGGTGGTATTCTATGGCTGATCAAAATCTGCTGTTACATTTCTGCGTTCATAATACCATCAGTTTTGACAAAATCCCCAACACCACTGGCTGAAATGCAGCTCTAAACCATGACAGAGCTTCCACTGTGTTTTAGAGATGGCTGTAGACATTCACTTTTGTGCCTCTCTTCTGATCTCTTCTGTACATACTGACAAAGAGTTGAATCAAAAATGTAAAATTTGGATTATCACTCTATAGTATAAGACTTATTGCCTCTGATTTTCAGTTCAGTTCAATCTTTTCTCCCTGTTTCCCTTCCTTAAGAATGGCTTCTTGACAGCCACCCTTCAACTGAGACAAGTTCTGATGAGACTTTGGCAAACAGCAGATGGATCAACTGAAGGACCAGATACATTTCTCAGGTCCTGTGTCAGGTCTTTGCTGGATTTCCCCCCTATTCCTTAGGGACATGACTTTCAGACACTCTTCATCCACTGTAGTTAGTTCCTTAGGCCTGCCACTTCTATGTTTGTCCTCCACTTGTCCAGTTTCCTCAATTTAACATACAGTGTGTTAGCAAACACTGACCTCACACAGGGAGGCTACAGCATATGGCTGAAATGTCTTTACCTTAAGATACAAAACCTCCTGGCATGACTGCTGCTTTAGCTTTTTCATAGATTCAGATTAATAAATGGGAACAAATTATGTGTTTTTGCAACAAGCTTCTAGTAACAAAGAGCATAACGATAAAATTTAGAATAGGTTAAATGCTAAGTTGTCTGTAGACACAACACTGGTTCATCCTTTGTGTTAGGTGTCTTTTTTATACCTGAACAATTCATAGGTCAGTGCTACATGGCTTAACCAACAAACAAAAGAAAGAAAATAAATAAAACCCAGCGTCCAAAGAAAAAGTCCAAAAAAACCTTCAGAAAGGCTGGAGAACTATTGCTCAACACCACTTAAAATATTACAAGAAAGTCTGGTTCCTTGAAGCAAAATAAAGAAATGAAGGGTGGTTTAAGACTTTACAGTCATGACTACAGGGTTAGCTCAGTATTTACAGTGAGTGATCAGTCTCCTTTGTTGCAAAGCCAACCTGGGACCAAAATGTTTTGTGATGTTCACAAAATGCAAAGTCTTTCGTTCAGGCAATAAATAAAATTAAATAGAGATATTCCAATTTGGAGGAGTTTAGAAGTCCAGAAATTCTATCGCTTTACTTTAATTTGTATTTAATTCCACGATTAAGAAAAAGAACGTGTATGTGTACCACATAAAACAGGTATACCAAATCTATAAAAGACAATGTACAAATGAGAGGAAAA
>VUQH01031419.1:0-18669 GCA_015106775.1 Etroplus canarensis
CATAACATAAAACTGAACATATATGTATGACTGCCCATATGTATAACGTTCTCTAAAATTTACTAAATAAAAGTAGAATTTTGGAAGAGAAGTGGATCATTGCTGCTTTGCTGAGTGGACAATTAACCATCTGCAGAATAAAGATTACTGAAATAGTCACAACATTAACTGTGGGGATATTTACATTTACGACTGCAGAGATAGCACCCTTTAACATTGAACATTACATTTTCATATATATCAAATCAATAATTTAAACTTATATAAAAGATGAATCAGGTTGGAACAAAAAACTGGGTGGCAAATTTTATAATGCTGCTTTATGGTTCGTTATCAATGTGAGTGGGTATGTTTGTTCAAAAGTTTTATGCTTTGTCTCATAGTGACGTTTCACATTGGCACTTTTAATAAGTGCTACGGTTTCTGAACCTATGAGACACACTGGTTTAGTGCTCCCAGTGGGAAGTACGAACAGAAATGAGTCTGTCCATTCCGGATTAAATGCTCGATTTTCACTGTCCACTTTTCTTTTTTTAGAGAGCGACATTTTTTATTTTTTTCCTCCCTTTCTCCGGTTCACTTGTCTTTCCCTCAGCTTTCTCTCACCGTGTATCTCTCACTATCCTTTCTTTTGTTCTACCGTCTTTCCATATGAAACTTTCCTCTCATCTGCCGGCACTGTAGAGTCGCAATGTTTACCGCCAGGAATGCACAGACTTGATTGGCTGAGTGGTATCACATGGCTTGTGTAACTCACATGTAATTGGTCTGTGCGTTTCCTCATTCGCTAAGCCTTTACCGTAAAGACAAAAAAAGCTGCGCCAGTTAAAATAGAAGCGCGTAGTCAGGTTTTTCCATAACCTTCTGTTTTGGCCTCAGGTTCAGGTTCAGGTCCGTATAGGACAGCGTCTGGGTCCGGACCCGGCCCGCGGTCCGCCTGTTAGTGACCCCTGCTCTACAGGGTTTATAGGCTAAATTCATCTACCTTAAAACAGAAGGAAAAGCCTTGGAATGGGCTTGAAACTATCAGGCTATGAAATCATTAGCAGCACCACAGAGATACTGTACTCCACAAAATTTAGGAATCAAGTCTTTAAAAGCAGAGTTTTTGAATGCCAATAGCCAGTCTTTGTTTATGTATTTGTTGTTCAGTAAAGCATTACAGTTATATTTTTTTAAAGGGGGGGCTATAATTCCTAACCTACTTATAGAATGATTTAATATTAACTGTTTAATCACATCCTTATCTTATTTAAATCGGTACAGTGAAACAGAAACATATAGGTCAAAGATCAGATATTCAAATACCGCATCTCTGGGGTGGTGATCTCAGCAGCCAGTGAATCAGGGCCGTCACTGCCACCCAGTGGGAACAAACCTAGACAAATGGATTGTAGCCATTAATATAAGGTAAAATGAGATCGATCAATTACAATACACTGAGTTTAAAAGAGACCAAGCTTGACTTTTTATATTTAAACACAAAACATTTCTTCACATGTTTTTTACCTGATGTAAGCTGTCCCTCCTGAGCTTGAACGCAGTGTAGTTCCTCAATAGTTTCCTTCAATGAGTCTCTCTCAGTTCGCATACGCTACAGAGAGTAAAAATATGTGGATGAGTGACACAAAGTGAAAAAGAAATTGCTCAGCAACTGGAATCAACACTTCCTGTGTGCCAAGTAGGAAAAGATTTTTTTCAAATACTTAAGAACAAGTACTAGTTATCCAGAACCTTTGTTCTAAATCTCTTCTCATGCAAAATAATAAATAATCTTCTGGTTGTAACAAATTTGATTCTATCCTTTAAAAAAAATGACTGAGAACACAGTATGGTGGGATATTTCAGTTAAAAAAACAAACAACTATATTTTCTCTTTGTCCGTTAAAAAAAAAAACTTTTGGGAAATTCTTTAGCAGTTCATCAGCTCTAAATTTACTCAAATGATATGTACATACATCTTTTTCTTTTTGTAAAGAATCAACTTTCTCTTTGACACGTTTATACTCAAACTCCATCTTGTCTGCCTTTTTAGACTCTTCTGACAGTCTGTTCTGAAGTTCAACAACCTGTGAAGACAGACGACAGTTCAACAGAAGATCTTAAAGCCTATTAAAGAGAAAGAGATTACATTACACCTGCTGGAGGAATGTAAACATTATTTCTGACATAACTGCTGATCAAGTACCTGTCTCTTATAAGTTTCCAGCTGGCCTTTGGCAGCATTTGCTTTTCGTAGCTCTTCCTCTAAGCTGACATTGGTCTGCATTAATACTGTGTTTTTCTCTTCCATGAGCTTGTTCTGGAAAACGGACGCAGAAATTTAAACAATGGATAGGAAAAACTAAAATAAATGATTCAAACATAATTCAAAATAATTTTCAAATCTCTCTTAAAACTTTTTCAAGAACTGCCATGTAAGAAAAATCAGATAGAACTCATGATTGTGAAACATATATTAAGTTGCTCTGTCTATGAGTGACTATACCTGTCTTCTGAGAAGTCCCATGTCCTCCAGTTTCTTCTTGTAGTGTTCTACAGTACCCTCCAGTTTGGACACCTTGTCTGATGAATGTCTGAAAGGAAAAGAACAAACAGTTTTATTTAACATTTCAAAAGAATTGAAGAGGAAAACAATGACAATTGTTTGTGCCATCTCAGTTTTTTCTGAATATCAGAATGTTTGTGCAGAACTTTTGCTTTCAAAGTAATTTTGTTTATAACTGTGATTATAGTTCTAAGTAAACGTTTTAGCAATCCATCATCAATATGCTTAACATTTAAAAATCACAACTTAAAAGAACTAACTTTATAACTGTTTTGCACCTTACAACACACACACACACACACACACACACACACACACACTTACACACCTTTCTACACAATTGATTGTACAGATTTCCACACTCCCTTAGGTTTTTTTTTTAACTCCCAAACGAGGTATGCACCCTTTTTTCATAGCCTTATGGGCCAGGCTGTGACAGTCTCAATAGTCTGATCCCTGTGAGTTCACCAATAACCAATATCATTGTCACTGGGGTGTGGGATGGGATTAGTGCTGCCTTAGGTGGATAGTGCACCTGAGGAAGCACCATCTACCATCCACCATGTATAGTGTGTGGCCCTAACACACACACGTACATATACACATTCACCAGCTGTACTGCTACTCTTTTTTTAGGCTTATAGTACTACTAACGAATGGAAATTCTAAACTTTATTGTCATTATACAGAAGTACAACAAAATTGTATGCAGTCTCCATCCAGTGCAAGAGAGTATCTTGTCGTTTTGACAGAGCTTTTCATTCCTACCATACCTAAGAACATCCATCTCATCCTTGAGGGACTGGGCTTCATCAGCTAGCGATGTAAGTTCTTCATTCTGGGATTTCACATCCAAAAGTTCTTTTTCAAGCTCCTCACAACGGATCCGGTAGTCATCTTTTGCTGCCTCCAACCTAGAAGGAATTAGAAATGATAATTATCATTAAATAAGCAGTTTTTTCCCCATCAGTCAAATCAACTCTAATGTGTTATGTGGCAAATCTTTCCACATTGTTTTTCCACACCTGAAGGTTTCTTCCTGTAGCTGCTCCAGTTGTGTCTGGAGCTGAAGATGTCTGCGGCCAGCAGGGCTGTTTATATCCTCTATGGAGTCAGACTGGTTCAGTCTCTCCATCAGAATCTGGTTTTCTGCTAGCAAGCTACTCTTCTCCTCTTGCAGGGCTGCCACCTTGGGTGGGGAAGGGGAGGTGTTGAAGCAGAGGGCAAAGAATGGGATACATGAAATCAGAAAAGAAATGAGAGGGACAAGATAGGGAAACATGAAAATGGGACAGCATGGAAAAAGGAGGATTAAAGGAAACAAATGGCGTGTAAAGGGATAGATTAGAAGGTTGTTAAGAAGATGAAGAGAAGCGATGCAGAGAAGGGAAATGAATTAGAAAGGAATTATACCTTTCAAAATGTATATCTTAAGCTACTTCAATTCGTGCATATTGTAACATTTTTTTACAGCGTTTGGTCCATTCGGTTCACAATCACTGCAGCATCAAGTTTGATACTAAAGCAAACACACACCAAACACACATCAATAAACCCCAACATAGCAAAGAGAGCAACAGGGTTGATGTCTTTTCAATGTGATAGACAGCGAATCAAACTGCACACTAAGCAAAGCAAAAGCTGAGTGTTATACTTTTAATGTGAACCTGTATAAACGACCTACCTTAACATATTCTATTAAGAGAAAATACATTCTTAAAACCTAAATAAATCAATCACAAAACAGGGGATTTAGCAGTAGACTGAGACATCAGCAATTTGCCAGGATAAATTCAATAATTGCTCCTTAAAATATTGGAAAATAGAAGTAAAGCTCTTCTGGGATTTTAGGAAAATCATCCTTTTGCCTAGTGAATCGATTTTCTCTTTTTTATTTTGTTTATTAATTAGGTGTGACTCTATCATTTAAAAAAAGCTGGCAGCACTTTTATTTCCAAATTGTATAGCATTTAACTCCTGGCAACACAGTAGAACTTGCAGCACTGTGAAAATTCTCTCACGGCAGCAAGTCTATATCACATCAAAGATGTGAATAGGACAGCTCAAAAAGCAGGACATGCTGCATTCAATATGAAAACCAGCACAAGTCATTCAAAACATTCTGAATTCCTACAGGTACAGGCTAAACAATTTGCTGACTGCTTGCTTATGAGAGTTATGCAACAAATTGCAAAACACTATTTAAAAAAGGACAACAAAGAACTTAAAAAATGCATTTCTTTTTCAATTCAAAAAATGAAATACAACAAACATATGAACACAAGATTAATTTAAGAGTATGTTCAAGAATTCTTCTGAGAAGTGACCTGTTCCTGGGTTCAACTGCACACCAAGGTAAAAGAACACAGCGCTTTATTAGTGAAGGGATGACAGCTGACACAACCAGACAAAACGGCAGTTGTATCTGGTGTGCTCCAATAGGACCACGTGTACATGTGCACAAAAACTTGCGCACAAATGTGTACACGTACATGCACACACAGTTTGGAAAAGGGGAATCTGTTGCAAGCAGACTGAAAAAAATCCAGTACTATTTGACACACCACACACTATGAACATAAGAAAGAGACAAAGAAATAGAAAGTTTGGATTTACCCTCTCTTCTAGCTCATTAATGTCTAACCTCAGTCTATCACGCTCCTCTTGGACATGGAGGGCCTTTAAAGCAAGGCACACAGTATTGAAATAGTAAGGAGTTAAGAGGAAACTGATTCAACACAAGTGGAGAGCAAGTACCCCTTTAAATTACAGCTCCACTTTTGTCAATAACTGCAATTAACAAAAAATACATGTAAAATAATTGTGGTCTTTGCTTTACTGTTCAGATTTAAGAAAAAAAAAAAATCAACAATTTGATGAAGAAATTATTAAATAAGCAACAATAGGACATGTCAATCAATAGCAACAGAACAGATGGTTGTAATACCATCAAAATGTTTATTACTAAAAAATGGAGCTGTTTTTAAAGTGTAATCAAAAAATATCACACTTATGAACTAAGATACCACCAGTTATGTAGCAAATGAGTTTAAGCAGAAGTAGTAAAACTTTTCATTTAAGGATTGGGAAATTTTTGGTTCTGTAATGTATACCTAACCCATGACTCATGTCTCACCAATTCTACATGAAGATGATCATTTTCTGTTTTCTTTATACAATTATTACTCAATACTAATGAGATTTGTCTAATGTTCAGTAGTTCCATTTATACTGTAAATGTGATGCAAGTACAGGGTTAATTTTAGCCAGATCATAATAAACTGTCACTAACAACAATGGGATCTACTTAAATGTTCACTTACTAATAAACTCATTTTAATAACTTGCAATAGTAATAACCAACTTGCAAGACCCACTGGAAAAAGTCTATTTTGGTTAGGTGGATGAGGCGGAGTAACTGCACCCAGTGCTATAGTGCACAACCTAACTGTGAAAGAGTCTAAATCATTGAGGATATTAACCTTATTACTGCATAAAACTAACCTGCATGTCAAGCTCACGACACCTCTGGGCAATCTCTTCTTTGGTGGCTAAAGCATCATTCAACTCCTCAACTGTCTTCTTCAGCTGAAAACAGATAAACAATAAATCAAGAACACATAATGTTGACCACAAACACTAATTACTTCTCACTGAAATGTTACACGTCTACAATTAATCAAAAATGCATTTGAGATTTTAAGAAGAAATAATAGCACAGTGTGTGGCCAAAAAGGAGAAGAGCCAAACACTTATATGAGCAGGTCTACATACATACTAACAAAATGTACATACCTGTCTGTCTAGATCCACATATGAGTCATTTCCTCCTGAGACTGGAGTCTCTTTACTCATCAACTACAGAAACAGACAAGTATGGGTAATGGTTAGAAGCACAAACAGCATTAGGGATAGGTAAGATTGGAATGTTCCACCATCAGTATGTCTGAATCTAGTAAGTTTCAAATTTATAATTAAGAGTGCAAGTTCTCAGAGTGCCCTTCAGCCATAAAAATTATGAGCCGTTAACTATAAAGAATTAAGACTCAGAAACTGATTTATGGCTGGTGGAAATATATTCTCAACATAATAACGACAATGATATTAATAGCCTTCTATATACAGGGAAACCATAACATAACAGTCTACTGAATGTTAAATGCTTCAAATAACAATTGCAGTTTTAATTTAAGAGCAGTCCTTGGTACCAGTTACTACACAACACTAACACTTGCTAAGCCTTGGTCCAGTATTGATGAGAATCAACAAGCAGGACTGCTGTTCCCTTAATTCTACCTCTTCAAGGTTGAAGGCTTTTTAACCTTCAACAGCTGATTGCACAAATGTGCCACCCCAAACCCATCCACAATGCTGTTTTCTCTTCAGAAAAAAAACTATCCAACCAATCTCACCTTATTTTTATTTATAAAATATTATCTGCAAATACTACTTTAGGTCTAAACAGGATCACAGCATACCTCTTGGATGGCAGTCATGACCACATGTTGCACCGATTCCTCCATCATCATTATGGTTTGGATGTATTCTAGAGATCCACAAGAAACAGAAGACATTATGAGCAAATAACAATAGAATAATAAATACATTTTTTAATCAGTTGTTAATGCAGGGAGACATTAAAACATTATTTTTTCAAATACACATTGAAAAGCACACACAGACTGTATCCAATATGCACCTTGTTTCTGTTCACAGTTGACAGCACAGCCCAATAAAAGTTGCAGCATCCTCCCAAGTTCTGCAGCATCAGAGTGCTCTCCAATAAGGTTAACATCGGGTAGTGTGAAGTCATTAATGTGCTGACCTAAGACCTAGACAGGGACAAAGTATGTTTTAAAGTTAAAAAAAATTTTTAATGTTTAAGAAATGTACTATTATGACCTATGCTGTGCTAAACCGACTAAGGTGGAATGAACAGTCACATCTTTTGCAACAAACAGTGGAACCTCTTCTGGATGCTAGGCACTAACGGCATTTATTTAATAAAAATTAAATACTTCATTCTTACCTCCTGGTTATAGTCTAGGATGCCTTTTAGGATTTTCTTTAAATTGCTGACCTGAAAAAACAAAGACCTTAGCTAAATGTTCTTCCAGAACTATATGCAAACATATGGCAAACTTACAAAAAAAAAACCAATTTGACAAAATAATGGTAGAATCACTTAAATCATTAGAACTGAATCGTACTCAGTCAATTCAAAACAAACTTGCATTTGGATAGCTCTGCTATTTCATGTAGCTCATGTCATGCACACAAGAATTAGTGATGTTTACCTTTAACCTCCAGTTGTCTCCAACCTCTGTCTTGATTCTACTTATCCAAGCATCGTTGAAATACACTATATCTCTAGAAATTTCAGAGAGGCAAAACAATAGGACTTGAAAACATGAAATTTGTTAATTAAGCAAAATGATCAGTTTAGCACAGGAAGCTTAAGGAGTCGTCTTCTCAATAGGTTTTATCGTTCGTGAGAATGGACTTAATATAGATTTAAGTACATTACTTTAACATGTGCATCTGTAAACTTTACAAGAATGTAAAAAAAACACATTTCTAAAAATTATGGCAAATGATAAATTCTTCTTCTTTCAGCTGCTCCAGTTAGAGTCACCACAGTAGATCATCTGCATCCTTCTCATCCCATCCCTTACATCCTCTTCTGTGACTCCAACCCTCTGCATGCCCTTAACTATATCCATGAATCTTCTCTGTGAGCTTAAACAACCTTTGTCCAATACAGCCGCTCTCCCTCCTCTACACATGTCCAAACCATCTTAACCTTGCCTCTCTAATTTTATCTCCAAACCACTCAAGCTTATCTGTTCCTCTGATGTACTCATTTCTAATCCTGTTCATCCTGGTCACCCACAAAAATCTCAGCACCTTCAATTCTGCCACCTCCAGCTTTGCTTCCCGTCTTTTTGTCAGTGCCACCGTCCCAAAACCATACATTAGAGCAGGTCTCACTACCATCATGTAAACCTTCCCTTTCATTCTTGCTGCTATCTTTTTGTCACAAAGCACCCCTGACACTCGTCTCCACCCCTTCCACCCTGCCTGAATTCTCTTTATCACCTCTCTTGTCTGTTGCTTTGGAGAGTTGACCACAGGTAATTAAACTCAACCACCCTCTACCTGCTTCACTCTCATTCACACACATTCTGTCTCATTTCTACTGACTTTGATTTCCCTTTTCTCACTACGGATCACAATGTCATCAGCAAACCTCATATTCCACAGAGACTCCTGCCTGGCCTCATCTGTCAACCTGCGTACCACCACTGCAAACAAAATGGAGCTCAGAGCCAATCCTTGTTGTAATCCCAACTCCACTTCCAACCCATCTGTCATTCCTACCGCACACCTCACCACTGTCTCACTATCCCCAAACATGCCCTGCACCACCCTTACATAGTCCCCTGCTACTCCTGACTTCTTCATACAATACCACAGTTCCTCTCCTGGTACCCTATCATATGCTTCCTCGAGATATACAAAGACACTGTGCAACTCCTTCTGATCTTCTCTAAATGATGAATATTGCATTTTCCTCACATTCAAACCATAATAATAAAAACTTACATTTTCTGCAGAGCTTGAGCCATGACGACACCACTTGTCAAGTCTTCTACTGTCTTGCAAGGAGCCTCTACTCCAAATGTCTGGATCTGAACAACAAACAAAGAGAGAAACACAGTTTATGTGCTGGCTGCAGAATAACACTACATAATTGTATAGAGTATTCTGTTTATTAAAAACAGTATGTCTGAAACACTGAATAAACATTTTACATGAAAGACACAACACCATCTTTTAGGCAACACCTTGTTCACAATCACCCCTCTAGGCTGTCCATAGAGCAGATCCACTGTAAGAGTCAAGGGTTAAATGCTTTTCTCAAGAAGATCCAAGTGATAGTAATGAACTAGGTACCAGGATTCCATTTTCACTTTCTCCTACCTAAATTTTCCTTGCTGGAAACTGTACCAATGTGCATATGATCATTGTTAAATTGTACTAATTTTACATGCCGTTTGGAGATCTGAAATGAATTTTATCTTTAAACAACAGCTCTCACTAGACCACAGTAAACTCAGTCACAAGTAGGCAGCTCACACTTATTACTCTTGCAAACTTTGCTTGTCATCAGTTTCTATTACATCATCTCTGTCATTACGTCAAATTTTTTTGTCCCCTTTTTACTACCTCTCTATACATGTCCTCTCTTTATACCCTTCACAATCTTCTCTAACACATTCTTCAGGCAGAAAGTCTGCTGCCCAGAGCAAGTTATATTCTTCAGTCTGCATGCCAGCAATCCCAGTGCCAAAAGAGGAAGAGAAGCTAAGAAAAGGAATGCTGGAAAATCTAACAGAAAGAAAAACAAGGTTAAAATTCTGCCTGCACATCTTTCTGGGTCTGTCTCACTTTTTATGACATGACTTAAACACGTAATACAATTCTGAAGAACTTAGTCAGTGACTTATAAAAAGTAATGGCAACAGCAAACTTGACCAAAAGTTTGAGAGCTTAACAACAATGATACAGTGTAGATCCCCAACTGAAATGAGAAACTGAGCAAAGAACTTGTAGTCAGACTCAAGCTAGACTTAATTATGATCACATGTATTCAAGACTATATCTTGACTTTTTCAAATTTATGGTATAAAACCTATTTTAGGTTTCCCCCTTTTTTGCCAAGAGGTCACCACAATGAGCAAATGATGGATCTTCACCCCCCACTACACTATGGAGGGTGAAGATCAGCAAGAAACATGAACATGCCAACTTGCTTGTTGCAGTTTCAGTTCACTGCCATGCAACTACTGGCTGGACAGCTGACAGCTAAGCTATTTTCTTTAAAGAGAACCTCAACTACTTCAACTATAAATGTCCCTCTTACTTAATTACACAGTCAAAAACATATACAACACTTCCAATGGACAACAAAAGCTGCCACTGCTTTGTGAGCACAATGCATTCTGGGTTGATAATGCAAATTGGTTGCGCTTTGTTACAAAATGCCATTTCTAAGGGTCTGGAGTATACAAAATATCAAATCAAACAAGTGCCACATTGTGCTCCTTTTAGTTATAATTTTGAGTCAAAAGGAAACAGGAAGTGACAGGAGGAGAAAGGAGCAGTAAAGTGAATATGTCCAAATGACCCGTGGCTTTGTTAATGACACTGGTCACGACCCTGATTATGAGGGAATCTTAAACTATGGCAGTTCAGGTGGTTCAGCAATTTCTAAGTGTTCAGTCCAATTAAAACCAATGCAGCTACCCCACCAACTTTAGACACATTGGAAGCAGATACAGTGATACAGCAGCCAATAGATGTGTGTGAGTTTGTAATTAGGGGCCATGTTTACACATGTCAACACCAAACTGGTTTGAATAAAGTGGAGGAATGCTATAGTATTGCAGTGGATGCAAAGCTCTGAAATTACTGTTAAGAGGAATATGTTTCATCAAAAAAAGTGTGATCCATACACAATAATGCAATGCTTCTCAGTTGGCACAGAAGTGCCATAATGACACCAACAATTTAGTCCTGCTTTGACCTCCTCACCTCTGTAATTGTTTTGTAATTTATACATTTTGAGTAATGTACAGCATGGTTTTCTCTTCTGATATGTTATACCAGGGTTCAAATTGAAAAGGTTGAACAGAATAGAGATCTATCTCATTGTAGGGTGCAGAGATTGGGACCGAGACTGTTGCAACCTCTCAAAGTCACTACCCAGACTGCTCTGGGACATAAACAGCAATGGCTGCTGAATGCAAAGATTTTTCCCCCAAAATCTAATAAAACCTACAACACCCACAGTGCATTTTTTTAATTTCTCAGATTGAAGTTGCTGATGTTAATGTTAATACAGTAAGCTATATACGTTTTCATAGCAAGGATTCCTTTTAAATAAAATACTCTCAATTAAAATTAAAAGTGAATTCATTGTTCTAGCTTAATTTAATTGTTTTCATTCTTTAGCAATCATTATTCAAGTCTGAGACCTTGGGAAGGATTTCATCAAGCCACAGAAAAGCAACTAAGAGCACTAAATTATCACTACCAAAAAGCAAGCACAGTAAACAAGAAGACACTTGACACTGTACAGTTTAGAAGGACACAGTTCACATGGCAGGAGGACAGCGTGACACTCACAGTAACATCCATTAAGTAACCTTGAAGGAAAGTTTTTAGACCACTGTTGTATTTAGGTTGAACATGAAAAGCAACACTACTGCCTAAATGGGAATTTTGAGTGTTTTCCTCTTTTCTATTCTGTGCTGTAATAACCACAGTCAACAAATTAGCTGCAAGACTGCAAGATTATGCCTGACAGCTTTCAAAATATCTGACTTGTCAAAAAGCACCAATTAAATAGCTTCCCAATTTATTAGTCAGTCATAGGCAACAAGAAGCAAAAGCCAGAAATTGGCCAGAAGCCAACACAAAACAGAACCAAAACAATACCCGTGATTACATAACACTAATTACCAGAGCGAAACGAGGAAAAAGTTTACCTGCTTCAATTACCCACACAGTTTTCACTCAAGCTACCACTTCAGTTACACTCTTCTGCCAGTTTTACAGTACACTGGGTTATTTGCAGACTTCCTGTATTAGATACAGCTGGGAGACATGGTAAAGAAATTTACATGACTTGCCTGTTAAAATATAAAGGATAAAGTAGCACTGAAACTATGAACACATAGCCTGTAAATGTGGCTGTTATCATTTCAGATAGTATCAAAAACATGTTACTAAATCCCAAGCAACACAACACAAATAACTTTTCTTTTGAACACACACAGTGCTAAAAGGAACTGAGACAAGACAAACATCACGGTAGGAATGGTCACACGTATCTGTATTGTTCCACCAGCATTTGGTCAGCATCATTTCCCTTTGCAGGAAAGAAGAAAAGAAAATAAAGGATGACCCAGCCCTGCACAAACACACAGGCATCCAACAAACATGACAGTTTGACAAGCAGGCTGTCTGTACAAAAGAAATAAATTAATGTCATGTGATGTGCTTTGTCTTTAATTCCAGGTTCAAAAATTCACAAAGCCCTATTTTTGCTGACTAATGACTTAATCATATTAGATCAAGTCATTTTCAATCTTCAAGCTACTCTTCAATTTTGCTGACTGACAAATTTTACATTCCCTTTTTGTAGGGCTGTAATCCTACACTATTCTTTCCAAGTAAGAAGGGCTTTCGTGGCCATGTGAGTTCCACAGGTTTAGATACATGTCATGTTGTCCAAACCTGAGGTATATATACTTCATCATGAGATAAAGCATTTGAAAGGAATTTACGCTCGTGTGATGTCTATTGTAAAGCCAAGACTGACCAGTTTAGGTGGGTTGTTTTGAGCAGTGTAGGATATTGTGCAGGTACAAGTTATACATGAATGAAGCTTCATTACTCAATTCAGCACACTTCCACTCTCTGAAATGGTGCTTTCAGAGGTTAATGGATTGTGTGGCAGTTAGTGTCTTGAATGCTGATCAGATACACATCTAACAACAATTAATTTAGTAATTGCATCAGCCACGCAAGTCAGTCAGCCACTGATCAAACCTACTGGTTACACCTAGTCTTTTTACTAGAACCCTGGTGAGGTTGGATTATACCTCTGAATACATGATTTTTTTTTTTTTTTTTAAATCACCTTTAAGTTTATCCGAATCCACAATTAAGTATTCTCAGTAGGTGGTTACTGAAGGATTAGCATAGTCCCTCAGTAACTACCCATTTACTATTTTGGTAAATACTGTGATAAGACGCTGGACCAATGCTTTATCTACTCAAGGATATTTGAGGATGCGTTGGAGTTGTGGACTTGGAGTATGGGATATCCGACCCATAACTGCGGGCTATTCAGCCCCTGTACAACTGTAGCAAGAGCTGGCAATAACTCAAATGTGTCACTACTGGGTCCTGGACTCTGATATGCCCTTTGGCACATATATTGTTCATAATTTTTATGGACAGTATTTCTAGGAATAACTAAGGAGTAGAGGGTGTTTGTTTCGATGACCTCAGGATCTCATCTCTGCTTTTTGCAGGTTCTGTTGGCTTCATGAAGCCATGACCTGCAGCTTGGAACGAGGCAGTTTGCAGCCTAATGTGAAGCAGCTGTGATGAAAATTGGCACCTCCACTACAGCAGTTCCAAGGCCATGGTTGTCGCCCCAAATGAAGGAGTTCAAGTATCTCGAGGTCTTGTTCATGAGTGAAGGAAGAAGGGAGTGATAGAGTGACAGCCAGACTGGCGCGGTATCTGCAGTGTTGCGGGTGCTGAACCAGTCTGTTATGGTGAACAGAGAGCTGAGCATGAAAGGGAAGCTGCTTATTTACTGGTTAATCTACATTCCTACCCTCGCCAATGTCCACGAGCTGTGGGTAGTGATCGAAAGAATGAGATCACAGACACAAGCAGCGAAAATTAGCTTCTTCCGAAGGGTATCTGGACTCTCCATTAGAGATAGGTTGAAGAGCTCTGTGATTTACCAGGGGCTTAAATTAAAGATGCTACTCCTCCACATCAAAACAAGCCAGTTAAGGTGGTTTGGGCATCTCACTAGGATGCCTCCTAAGTGAGGATTTTTTCCCCCAGGTATGTCCAACACTGAGGACACACCAGGGCAGACCCAAGAGATGTTGGAGAGATTATGCCTCTCAGCTGGCTTGGGAAAACTTTGCTGTCCGCCCATAAGAACTAAAAAAATTGGCTAGGGAGAGAGTGGTCTGGGCATCTCTGCTTAGACTGCTACTCCTGCGACACAAACCCAGCAAAGCAGAAGAATACGGATGGACAGAAGACTGAAAGAAACATCTCAAAGTTAAAAGTTCAGTGACAGACCTCTATGTAATTGCTCCTGGACTAAAGGTCAATAGCATGTAAGCGCCACTGTAGAAGATTAAGTGAATCAATCCACACTTTACCGATTTCAGCTGTAATGCCAGCTTTTGAGACAGGTCAGGGCTACTCCATGTCCCCTGGGACATCTAGATCACCTCTCAATCAGTTTCTTATGATTATAGTAACCTTGGAAACTTGAAGCACTTAACAGAGAGTAAAAGAAGGTTATCAACCACTTCAGCATCTAAAGGAATAGTACTGTCCCCCTCCACTGTTATAGAAAACTGCCTCACAAGGTACCTTTATGTGCTGTCAATAGCACCTACTCTTCAACAGCTTAAAAAAAAAAATTTCCACCTGAACCAGTACTTAGTGTTTTCCCAATCACTGGACATCCACTGTTGTCCAAAACCTGTTCCTTTTTCTGTACAGTAGCTTTAGTCTTGTTAGTGCCCCATTTAGGTGTGTGGGTTGTAACACACAGCAGTAGATAGTCAGATATGTTCACAATACTGGACATACTCTACATGGTTTAGGTGGGGTTGCTGCTTGGGTAGAGCATTAGGCAGGATACATGATGCTGATTGGCTTGCTGTGACTGCAAAGAACAATAGCTGCACTGTTCTCACATTGGCACAATTGGGTATTACGCAGACTTTGAACTAGAGATATGGCAAGGTGGATACTGTTTCATTTTTTTTTTAAAGTAAGGTATTTACCATATTGTTAAATATTTTCTTCACAGACAATCCTTGATTAAAATTAAATATACTCCCTCATAGTCCTCCACTAATATGAACCAGTAACACTGGCCTTGTTTTAGTATTGCTCAGTCAGAATCAGTGATAACCCCTCTCACCATACAGGGCTGTATCAGGAAGGGCATCAAGCATATAACCTTACTGATGCGGATTAATCCACTGCAGCAACCCCTTTCGGAAAATACAAGGTACATTTTAGTCAGACTCAATGATGCAACTTCACAGTTAACAGGTATGTGTGGAATGTTTGTTGGCCCCGTTATTAAAATTAAAAAATGTACCTGTCAGGTTCACACAGGGGAATCCACTGACTGATTGTACATGTGTAAAATTAATCAGTGGATTCACCTAATGATGCCTGTTGACATATCCTCAGTGAAGTTTCTGGAATCAATGAGTGTTTGGGTCTTTAAGTGTCATATAACCTCCTCCAGGCAACCTAGGACAACCTGGTCAGACACCAACTTCTGTGCAGATAGAATGACAAGTAAGGGAGGGCATGACTATGGAGAAACAGGGTAGGATGTAGGGTTGTGCCGATGGACAATGATAAAAGTGATCAGCAATAATCAAAGTGATGGCGATAGCTCATCAATACAGGTGAGGCTCAAGGCTGAAGACCGGAGGACAGGTGAGCTCTTTAACACAGGGAAAACAACTGGATAATACAGCAGAGCTATAAGTTTAAAGTTAAAGAAGAGACAGTAAATGTTGTGATTTTACTTTTTTAACTATTCAAGCAGACATCCTTCTACTTGTGTTAATTACAGTAAAGCTAAATCATTTAATGTTGTCTGACAAGAAAAAGTCTCCTCGTGCTGGAAATGAGAAATGAACTCCCGATGTGTGCGTTTCTCACCCGCAGAGAGAGATTGGATGGCTACTCCTCTCTTTGCCCAGAGGCGTTGCTTCTGGTTACAGGCGATATAAAAGGGGAATGAGAGGACAAATGGATTCTAGAGCAAATCACCCAACCTTAGTAAGATGCCTGTAGTAAGCTTGAACATAACCAATGCCAGATGCATGTTTTCATTATAGAGTTCTGACATTTATGCCACCAGTTTATTGTGACAACAGGTAAGTTACCTATGAAGAGTTTCCATAACATTCCAGCTTAGCTCATTCACATATGCGCATAACACTGTGATGCAACCTTTTCAAACAACATGAACTGTTGCCTTTTCCTTACATTCAATCAACATTAGAGGGAAATTAATGTCTATTTGTTTAGCAGGTTGCACAGTGGTGCAGTTATTAGCACTGTTGCCTCACAGCAAGGGTTCGACTTAGGCACTTCTGTGTGGAGTTTGCATGTTCACTCCGGGTACTATGGCCTCCTCCCACAGTAAAAAAAAAAGAAAAAAAAAACATGCAATGGGGCTAGACTAACTGGCAATTTTAAACTGACTGTAGGTGTGAATGTGAGTGTGAACGGTTGTCTGTCTCTGAGTTGGGCCTGTGATGGACTGACCACCTGTCTAGGGTGAAACTGACAGCTGGGATAGGCTCCAACACCCTCAGAGACCCTGAACTGGACAAGAGGAAGAAAATGGATTGAAGTCTGTTTGCTAAGCTAGCATTTTCCAATTTTCCTGACATCCCGAAGCCATTCTTAGATATAAAATCAAAAGTCACATCACTTTACATTAATACATTACTGATTTCCTATTTCTTGACACACAGTTAAGAGGCTCCAATCAACAATGTAAACATTTAACATGTTTACATTGTTTACTTTACAATCGGCGGCACATGACTCTACAGTCCGACGCCCTTTGCTGTTGGTAGCTTAAATTCAAGCTTTCAGTCGCAAGATCTGTGGTAACGTCTGGGGTAAACCCAAGCCCCGTAAGTTAGTCTGCATTAACAGTTTAATCAGAAGGAGGAATGAGGAAGAAAAACGAAACCAGTGATATGCTACATTGGACAACAATGACAGGAATTTAACCCCAAAGCAGACACCGAGCAGTTACGTACATGCTCGTTTCAGAGGAAAAAGCCTGGACTAAAGAAACAGCGTTAAATCCTAACGAGGCCAACGTTTCAGCGGTTCTATCCCCCTTCAACAGCACCAGGCAGGGATTCGGCACATAAAAGCTGAGCTAACGTTAGGTAAAACCCTGACTAAACAGGTTCATAATTATAGTTACGCCATGGTATGTGGACTGCTGTCGGCTAGCAAGCAACACATCAGCAGCTAAACACGGCAAACAGCTGGCCTGCATACGTAACCACTGTGAGCCGTGTCATTTTCCTCCAGCCAGCTAACGTTACTCCGGTTAGCTCATCAAGCTATCATTAGCCTTGTATGTTAGCTAGCATCGCCGGCGCCGGAGAACCGTCTGTCAGCGGAAAAAAGCTATAACCTGAAAACCTACCCATGTTAAGAGGCTTTCACACAGTTCCATTCGATCCAAAGACTCTGATGTACTCATCATGACCTAACGTAGACTGACTTTGTGTGGTGAAGAGAGCCTGAACTTAACAGCCAGCTTCATACACTCCCGAGATCTCTGGCTCCCTGGGTGTCTCACAATCCGTCGGGTTCGCTGGTTCGATAGGAGGCGGGCTGTGTGGGCGGAGTCCACAGCTCTTTTAAAGGAAAATTACGCGAAAAACTACAAACAATAACCAATATTATCTCAAGAGAATACAAACCTGTTCTTCGTTTTCCGTATGTCAGTTTATCTGACTTATCCTTTGCTAGAAATCTGGCACAACAGCATACAGTTCTAAAATGTCCAAAATATGTGGACATTATCTTAGATAAAAACCAAATGAATGAGCCCTTTCTTTCTGACAAAAATGAAGCAGTGCACAATATGAATGATTAATCAGTGGCGTTTCTAGGATTTTTAAAATTTGACTACACAAGTAGAAAGGGCCCCACAGGAAATAAGAATATTTAAAAAATAAAATTAGTACATAAAACACTGGGTATGATTTTCAGACTCATGTGCAGCAGTGTGTCCTGTTACACAACCCTAGTTTCAAAAAGGTTGAGAAGCTGCGTAATAAATAAAAACACAATGCAAATCTCATAAAATAATATTTTATGCACGAAAGAACATTAAAAAAACATATCAAATGTTGAAAGTGGGACATTTTACTTCTTCTTCTTCTTCTTCTTCTTCTTTCGGCTGCTCCCGTTAGGGGTCGCCACAGCGGATCATCTGCCTCCATCTCATCCTATCCCTTGCATCCTCTTCCCTCACACCCACCCTCTGCATGTCCTCCTTCCCTACATCCATGAATCTTCTCTGTGGTCTTCCTCTTCTCCTCCTGCCTGGCAGCTCCATCTTCAACATCCTTTGTCCAATATATCCACTATCCCTCCTCTGAACATGTCCAAACCATCTCAGCCTTGCCTCTCTGACTTTGTCTCCAAACTTCTCAACATGAGCTGTCCCTCTGATGTACTCATTCCTAATCCTGTCCATCCTGGTCACTCCCAGG